>JAOBBB020342556.1:0-10358 GCA_025331005.2 Zoanthus gigantus | reverse complement strand
AATATCAAAGGATTTCATCGATATTTTAATTTGTACATCCGTTTTGACCGATTAGTAGGTTTATACTAAAACAATTACACCTCTCGGCCTTATGGACTACGAGTTTGAATAGCCCATTCGGCCTACGGCCTCCTGGGCTATTGACTCGTAGTCCATTCGTCCTCGAGGTCTAATTGTTAAATATATATTACACCTTGCTGTGCCTCATTCCCGCGTTTCTGTCCCGGCGTGCAACGCCCCATTTTTAAACTTGTGCTTCATTTAACTTCACGTTTCCCATTTTTAATATTGCCAAAGTTTTTGTAATAAACTAGAGATTGTAGTAATCTGAGCATACGAAAAAATAAAATTAAAATAAAAAGAAAAATTCAGGATTACTCTGTTGTTACTAAGTTTTACTTTTAGTAAGCATTTTAACTGCTGTAGGCGTCTTTTCGCTCTTGTCATTAGAGCGTATAAATCTCCATCGTCAGTTGTATGTCGGGGAAGGTGAATGATAACGTATGATTGAGTTAAAGTCATTCTTGGAATGACTTTAACTGGAAGGTGAATGATAACGTATGATTGAGTTTATTCATTGTTGGAAAGACATTGCTTTGTCAACTTATCATCGACACAGCGCGCTATCACGCAAAGTCAAAGTGTATAGATGAAGTGACACTGAGTAATGAGAGAGAATAAAAGCAAAAACTGTTATCAAAATGCAATTGTAAATATGACAAAGAAATTAAAACTTATTATTGCTTAGACTTAGAGTATGAAAAAATATCGGCTAGACAACAGTTTCTTCTTGTACTCGTTCATCATATATCATGCATATATCAAACTAGAAAAAGTGAATTTTGTTTTCAGCTTGCGATGTTATTGTAATTTTCAATTTCATTTCCAAGAGATATGGCCATACAAACAAAAGGCGAGTAATAAAAAAACAGGCATAGTTATAGTTTTTCACTCAAATTAAAAACTTTAAGATTATTGGTTAATAACCGTGAAAACTTTTAAAAAGAATCTAAGGTTTTATTAGTTTCAATAATTTTTTTTGTGGTTTTTCAAGAGACTAGCTTTAATTTTCTTAATTTTACGGTTCTATGCAAAAATAACTAATCTCATTGATAATAATAATAATCCTGACGACTGTTACGAAAGAAAAGGGTTATCTATAGAGTCAGAGGTTTCTTCCTCGTTTGCTTTCGAAAGTTTATTGGCTCAGAACAGGTGACTTAAATTATAATTTCAACTTGTTTAATTTTGTTATTGAACTTTCTCACATTTTCATAAAACACGGAGACCCAACTGGATCATTTCAAATGCACCCGACAACAAAATTTTAATAAGTTCTCGTCAGTCTTGGTCTTGTTTTATTGTCGGAACAGCTGTGTGTTCAGTTCAGCTTTTATGGAAAGTATTCATTTAATTCCAATTAATTTCTTTTGCCCCAAGGCAAAGGCAAAGTTTATCAGGTTGATTGAGTGAGATTATCCACGGCTAAATTGAATTTCGCGTGACTCACTCTTTTAGACGACTGTATGTCTATTATAGAAAACAACGACTTTACACACTTTTCTTTATAGAATCCAGTTTACAAGAATCATGAGGCTCAGATTTCGGAAATTTTAAGAATTTTTAAGAATCATACGGAGGCTCGATCACTCGACCAAATGAGGACCTATTTTAAAACTATTATTTAAGAATTGTTTAAGAATTATATAAAGCTTAAAAT
This sequence comes from Zoanthus gigantus, assembly GCA_025331005.2. NCBI lineage: Eukaryota > Metazoa > Cnidaria > Anthozoa > Zoantharia > Zoanthidae > Zoanthus > Zoanthus gigantus. The sequence goes on along the minus strand of JAOBBB020342556.1, from coordinate 8,638 downwards.
GTCAAAATTTTAAGAATCGCGAGGCTCGGGAAAAAAGTATGGTTCTTATATAAAAAAGTGTGTAACCAAAAGTTTCAAAATGCGAAGCAGCTCGCATTTTAACCCCGATGATGAAGCTTTTGCCTTCACGATTTATCATTGCTGGCTAAATTAGTGACAGGTATTCATTCGGAGTACCACAAAAAAAATTCACTTGGACTGAGTCCTTGAGTTTTTAAGCTTTAAAATTTTTGTCTTTTGCTAAAGATACTCGAAGATCGAACCAAAGCTAAAATCCTAAATATTTTACAAAATAGGAGCGTTTATAAATACAAGAATCTAGCATTTATTTTTAAAGTTAAAATTGTACTGAAGTACAAAACCCAGGCGACTCCAAACATTTTTTAGCTTAGAGTGCACAAAAAGCAATTAGCGATCAGTCAGCGATTAATCGATATTTTGTGTTATAACCATAGGTTTGACATAGTTCGACATTTTGATGTGCTTTTAAGAAAGTATTCTAGTTTTCTAATATATTTAATTGAATTAAAAGTTGTTGAAAAAATCGTTTCGACTGTTTTTAATTTGTCCCCAAAACCAAATACAGCCAGCTATGTTTAGTACCTTACTTAATACAATTTACTCTGCTACAAAACTAATTGGTTCCATAAAGATGTGTTGGAAGATTTTTAAAACTTGTTCAGATAAAATTATCTTTATTCAAAATCTCTTGGATCTTGGAACCCAAATTTCACATACTTTTAGAAGACTTTTTTTAAAAAAAACAATTTATTAATAATACCAAGTCCTGCACTTTTTTTTATATAGAACTGTAAGAAAACTAAAACAACAATGGATGTCTGAAGAATTAGAAGACGTACAGATCGAACAAATTTGCACCAATTTCCCCAGTCTTAATCATCATTCAAAATACTTTAGTGTCTATATACGTAAACATTGGCAAAGAAAAGATCTTTTTAACACGAATTTCTCATTCAAACAGAAATGTCTTGTATATCGCTGACACTAAAACATTTAAAAGTTATCGGCTAGTTACATATTTTTCCAATAATTATCACCTTCAGCTTCAAGGTTTTGATGAGAATTGCATGTGATATAAATCTTTCCTATAGTTCATGACTCACCTTGGGGCTGTGACGTCGTAAACTCGTATTGCTTTTGAGGTTTCGCGTTTGACAGCGCTATCTCAGCTTTAAGATTATTGAAGGTACGAAGCTAGCCTCGTATGCAAATCTTCTTCAATCATTGTTGCTCTTTTCTAATGTTGACTTTGTTATCCGACATAAATCACCGCCTTATGCTTTTGTCCGTTTGTGAAAGGTTGTCTAGCACAGAATATATAACTGACAGAATGTTTTTTAAAGAAACGTTAAAGTGCTTGAGTCGAAAACAACCCGAGATCAGTGCTAATTACGACGAGATTTTTAAATGTTTTTCAATTGTTAGCGTAAAGCACTAAAAATTAAAAAAAACTTAGTCTCTCTGATCAGTCGACAACAGCATTGGATTTCACATTTTGATAACATTTTGACAGCTCAGCAATGGACATACAACCACAGCATACGATTAGAGTAAATATTTCAGCAATTTAAAATCACCTTCGTCATTGCGCAAGTGAAATTTAAAAGTTGATCGGAAAACGAACAGAGCGGCTAAAACGCACAGCAGTGAATGTGTTATAACCTAACTATAACTTATCTAAAATAAAAAAAGAGAACATGCAAGAAATATATATCTATATATATAAAATGTTTGACACTCGGTATGGATGAGTTTAAGTGCAGATATAATTGGACTAATACAATACAAATCTCCAATGACAATGTAACCAAAACAAAGCCAAAGAAGGAACACACCTTGTAATACTAAAAGCACGTATATAATAAAAATAGCACACACTGCTGGCAAAACTTTTTAACTTTGTTATCCAAAGCAGGTAGTTTTCAATATTTGTTGAATTGCTTTGTAATTCTTTACACAAGTAGCCATGGTCAGATCTAAGCCCATCAACTGGATCTTCCATGCCTTCTCAGCCCGTCTGGAAAAGGAAAATAAATATTATTAGACAAGATTAGCCTGACTGTTATAAAACTTTTCTTCAAGAAAACGAGATACTGCGAAAATAAAAAAGCAAATGAATAACTAAGCAGTAACTGGCCTTATAGTTACTTCAGTGAAGTTTCAAAACAAACATCAAAAATTGATTTTATTATCTTAAAAACATACATTAAATTCAAAACTGTTGATTACCTAACCATTTTCTTTTGATGTAACTGACCTTGGACATTCATGAACACTGGTTTTTTGTGAAAAAACCTTCTGAATACAAATATGGGCAAAACCCAAATTTATTATTAAAAAAGTAGTACAAAACATCGAAGCTAAAGTCCCCAAAATATTTCAGAACATTAAATTATGATTGATTCAGCCTCGGTCACTGAAAATTATACGTTCTTTTAAAACAAAAGAAGACTATATAATGTACGGAATCGAAAAATTGTACGTGCTAATGGATCCGAAATCAATTGTAGAATTACACAATATTTAGGTATCCTGCCGATGAACAGTAACTGTTTTGCTATTCATTTTCAGCAACATTCTAGTTATGGCTATCTTCAATTATTCATTTACTTGGACTGAGCCAGGAAACAGTTACTTTTAGTTTAAAATTTGAAGGTTTTATGTGTTTAGTTTCAGAAGATATTCTATTCTGCATTCACGTGCAGAACTTTGTCACACTAGAAATTCCATGGGTCAACTTTTTTTGGATTTAAAAAAACACAGCTCGACTAGCTGGTAATACAAAGTGGGGTCTGGTTCGGAAATATCAAGTTATTTTATAATTTGATCCAGTTTCTTTTTAAAATAATATTTTGTTGCTTCAAAACAAACTTAAAAAATAAAATTAGGTCATTATGTTTTCATGAAGTTTGGTCGTTTTACAATTGCAGGCTTTTGAATACTCAACATAAAGTATAATTGACATAATATTAACATAAAGTTGAAGTTTTTAATTAATTATTATAATTGCGTTTCCGAGTTATTTTTTCCAATCAATCGGTTTCTTGCTTTGTTTTTGAATTTAGATTTTATTTTAAGTTTTTGATTATTTTGTTGCTTCGATAATTATTCTGCAAAATTTACATTGATTCATCGGATTGATGTACGTGCTTACCTTGACTCTTTCGTCGATGAAAAATCTGATTTGGGAATATAAATTTTCATAAATACATGTTCTATCTTTGCTGTAAAGTTATTTAATAATGGTTCTTTTTCCCAAATCATATATGCAAAATTAATGACATAGTAATATTGAATATGTATATATATATATATATATATATATATATGTAACATTATTAGAAAATATTATTTGAGCTTAGCTTAGCTTCCTTTTTATTACTGATGATTTTAGCGAAATGTAGCATTTCTTCGTTTAGGCGGTGTCTGACTTAAAATAATATTTTCTACAAATGTTTTTATAGAATGCTTATCATCTTCACTCCGACGAAGGACTAACGTCCGAAGCGTCAGTATTTTGGTTTCTTGTTCTACGGTCCCTAACTTAAAATAATATTTTCTACATCTGTTTCTTTAGAACACTTTTCATCTTTACTCCGTTTAAGGGCTAACATCCATACCGTCAGTGTTTTGCATTCTTTCTTCTTTGACAGCGTCTAACTTAAAGCAATATTTTCTTCAACTGTTTTGTCGAAGCATCGACGAGGCTTTCGATCATCTCGTATATTATAAAACAGAAAAAGTACATCTTCAAATGAAAGCACAAAGGATTAAAAACTAGCTTTCAGTTTTATCTAGTATGTATAGAGTAAACAATAATCCCAAAGTAGAAGATGTTTGTCAAAAAGACTTGCAAAACTGACCTGCTGACAACGTGAGTTAGAGCTGTTTGTACAATATTTCGATTGGCCATTACCAGTCTTCATCAGGTTTAACTAACTCCAACCCAATCGCCAAGTTCTCCCTTAAAACCGGCTGAAAACCAATTTTAAGCAATCAAGGACAACCACAAACAAAATTTGTCAAGTTTATTCCGAAAAAAAAACAAGAACTTATTTTGCTAAAAAAATTAGTGTTAAATTTCCGACTCAGAGGAGTGGGCTGCCTGTGATAGCTGTCGATCAAATTAGCGTAAGACTGGAGCGAGTCTGTTTTGTTGTGCTTTCCACAATATTTACAAACATAAGAGCTTGCCATGTCGAAATGGTTAAGTAAAAAGGGATGGATAAGGCAAGCGCTTTCAGCAACATCTTCTAATGAATTTCCCAAGTATGGAAAAGCGCAGCTGGTTGAGGTAATGATTTTTTCTTTGTATTCTGTTTTGCTAGATATCCTGAAATGACGAACACATCGGTTGAGTGGTTCGTTTCTATGTGTTTTCCCGCCTTTTTCCCTTATTGATTATTCCTTTGCGCTGCAATTTATTTTGTTTTAAAAGTCGATGACAGATGATCAGGTTTATCTTGAGAGCTGATGATTCAGGGCCGGCGGAGTGCTTTTGAAAATAGAAGATAACGAGTGGAATATCATAACGTTTTTATTATATGGCGGCAAGTCAAATTTGTAGGGCCAATAACGAAATCCAGCACGTTAATTGGCCGAAAATCGGTCCCATAACTTCCCATACAAGACCGAGAAGTTATTGGACCGATTTCGGTAAAATTTGCGTATTGGGTGTACTTAATTATGCAGACAGTTTATGCATAAAAATCTCACCTATTTTCTATATAGCTAATTCTAACCCTAACCCAACGAGATATGTCCAGAATCGACCGCAGTAACGAAAAACACGATTTTATCACTTCAACACAAAAACAACGAAATCCTCGAATATTATGCTAATGAGAATATCAGAACCCCAGCCTCGAAAACAACGAAATCCTCGAATATTATGCTAGTGAGAATATCAGAACCCCAGCCTCGAAAACAACGAAATCCTCGATTACTATGCTAGTGAGAATATCAGAACCCCAGCCTCAAAAACAACGAAAACAATGAAATCCTCAATTATTATGCTAATGAGAATATCAGAACCCCAGCTTTAAGAAAACAACGAAATCCTCGATTATTATGCTAATGAGAATATCAGAACCCCAACCTCAAAAACAACGAAATCTTTGATTATTATGCTAATGAGAATATCAGAACCCCAGCCTCGAAAACAATGAAAACAACAAAATCCTCAAATATTTTGCTAATGAGAATATCAGAACCCCAACCTGAAAAACAACAAAAACAACAAAATCCTCGAAAACAACGAAATTTTGTGGAATTCGGGGTTTTCGTTGCTGCAATCGATTCTGGACACAAGTGAACCCAACAGGACCCAGCATGCCCCAATACGGAAATTATCCCCCGATTTCTCGCTAACATTTCTCTTGTTTGTTCTTTTTTACAGATCTAAAACAGAAGCCATGTAATAAATATCATAATAACCTTGTTTGCTTGGTCTGTCCTGAAAAATATTTGCCCTCGGTCTTTCATACAGTGAAAAACCTCGAGCAAATATTTTCCTGGACAGACCTCACTCTCGATTATTAAGATATATGTATGAAATATTTTGTGTGTGTCAAACAACATACTACTCTATACCTTTTCAAATTCAAGTTTTCATTTTCGTTTACAGAGAAACATGTGTAAGTAGCAAAAACAATAGAATAACGTAATATATAATCAGGCAGACGTTGATACAACTTAGGAATTGGAGTAAAAATGTACGAGCCTTTTATAATTAAGTCTAGATCTTGAAGTACAACTTTCTATACATAAAATACGAAAGATCAGATGGCCTAAACTTTGCACCAGATATTTGAAATGAGTTCTGTGTATGTTAGCTACTGAAAATATAGTCGTTAACATTCACCAGGTCGAGGTCATCGGTGAGCATCTTTATGCTTATGTCAACATACAATTGGTGACAAAAAAAGTGGAGTAGCCGGCCCAGTCATCCCTGTTATGCAGTAAATTTAACTGCCTTGCCAATTCTATGTGTTTCCAAGATAAGGGGTAACATCAGGGAACCTACAGAATAATTTAAAGCTGCCATAGTCCATTCCTGTTTCTTTGTTGTTTATTTATTTTTGGACAATACCTGCTGTCTCGAGAAGAAGCTCACACAATCTCAGAATGCTTCTTTTTGAGGTGGACTTCTTTTCAAGATTGTTTTTGCAATCTCAAGAGGGGGGCTTCTTTCTGAGATGGATTTCTTTTTGAGATTTAGCCCACTGGGTTTGTTTTCGATGATTTACAGTATAATTTTATATAGTTTTATAAAATGATATATAGTTAAATTATATATATTTTATAAACGTCGGCAAAGCTTGTGAGAATTCTGCAGCAGGTGAAAACCCTCGACTGCATGTCGGGTTTTCAGTGATCTGCTGTTGAATTCTCCCAGATGTTTGCCATGGTTCTCACCAGGCTATGAAGGCACAGAAAATATGTTTTATTTCTTAATTATAAATAGTTCATGTCCAAATTTTATTAGAACTACAACTAGGCAAAAAACCCAAATCAAATTTTCCTGGGGAAGAAGGGTACTTTGGGATAAAAAGGATGCGGGTGCCAAATTTCACCCCTAACAATATGACAAGCATCCTTATCAAATACCCCATCGTCATCATCATCATCACTGATCATCACCATCATCATCATTATCATCACCATCGTCATCATCATTATCATCACCATCATCATCATCCATCATCATCACCATCATCATCACTGATCATCATCACTGATCATCATCATCATTATCATCACCATCATCATCATTATCATCACCATCATCATCACCATCATCATCATCATTATTATCATCATTATCATCACCATCATCATCATTATCATCACCATCATCATCATCATCATTATCATCACCATCATCATCACCATCATCACCATCATCATCATTATCATCATCACCATCATCATCATCACTGATCATCATCACCGATCATCATCATCATCATCATCATATTCATTTAATGTGCTTGTGCTTGAATTCAACATGTTGATAATAATTATATAACTGAATAAATTTAATGTTGGTTTTTACTTGTGTAGAAGACAAAATTTTAAAGAATGATGAAGCTCACTCCAGCTCAAGTTTTACCCAATCAGAATTCCTATTTTGTCTTTTTTATTTAATTTACCTATCAGAATCCTTGTTTGATTCTGTGTCCTGTACATGAAGTAACAGCAGAAATAATTGTTATCAACAAAATAATGTTGACAATGTGCAGTAAAAGAGGGTATAATTCTGTTTTTCAGGGTTACAGTATACTGTAGCAATGGACTCCCCAGACATAATAACATTTTGTGCTATTGGACTGTATATTTTATTGTGAATCTATCAATGATAAAAGATGAAGAGAGGCAGCGACATTTAACATACTGGTAGTTAATGTTTTTTACAAAATATTTCCACAAAAGGAATGAAACTTTAGGCCCCCTCAATCAGCTTACTCAGGGGCATAGCCAGGAGGGGGTTCCAGGGGTTCCGAAACCCCCCTCTCAAACCTTGATCCTTCTCTGTATCAATTTTTATAGTGACCACACTGCGATACTTATCACTGACCAAACAGCTTTTGGTGATTTGGAACCCCCCTCTCAAAAATGCTGGTTACGCCCCAGTTACTGTGCTTCAACTAAAATATAATTCCAAAGAACTGTATATTAATCTTTTGGTGTTTTTCACATGTTTTGCATGTTTTTCAGTGGATCTACATTGCATCAAACAAGGACAGTAACTCTGTTGCTCTTTTGAGTGATAACAAGTTTTTAGTTAAAGCTTATTTCACTGTGGAAGCTGTGCAGAAGTTTTACTAGTAAGTATTAACTTTTAAAGCTTTCAATGACTTTCTTTTAATTTGTCTACATATTCTACATAATTATCTCATAAAATAATTTGGATAGTACATGCATTTTGATTGGTCTACAAGTGTGTTTTTATAGCGCTATGAAGCACGAAAATGGCGTGAGCAATGTGGTTTAACTGTCTCCGCGTTGTGAGAATTTACAGTATGCGCTTGGTACATATCATCTTTCTCTTTGTTAACTAAGTTACAATGAAAATAATTTTATAAAAGAAATAAAACATGTTTTCCATGCCTTCATAGCCTGTTGAAAGCCTCGGCAGTGTTTGTAAGAATTCTCAAGCAGGTGAAAACCCTCGACTAAGTCTTGAGTTTTCACTGATCTGCTCTCAAATTCTCCCAAACATTCGCCTCAGTTTTCACCAGGCTATGAAGGCATGGAAAACATGTTTTATTTCTTAAATAATACATGTGGCAGCTGGATTTCAAGTGGCTTAGTTCAAGCATTTTCATACTGTATGCCGTAAGAAAGTTAGCTACTGTAGCTAGGGACCAGGACTCAGAGAAGCACCATGAGAAATTGTTGTATATACATATATATATATATATATACTTTCATGTCATTTCATTAATTCTATGCGTACCCAAATTTACGGTGTTCTACTTATCAAATAATGCCTTGGGATCCCTGCAGTTACCTCATACATTACATTAACTGGCTGTGTTTCCAGCATGGTTAGTCCTTGTGGTGTAGTGGTTAACACGTCGGACTAGTAAACCGAAGATGTGGGGTTCGATTC
>JAOBBB020342480.1:0-10358 GCA_025331005.2 Zoanthus gigantus | reverse complement strand
TTTGGGAACCTGAGCCTGTTTGCTAGCTATGCCATGCTGATGAGGCCTAAAAAGACCAAAACAGCTATCCATGGCTGATAACATTCACTATTACATCTTATCTTCTGTAGGAACCTGAGCCTGTTTGCTAGCTATGCCATGCTGATGAGGCCTAAAAAGGCGGAAACAGCTGTTTATGGCTGCTAGTAATCAGGCTCACTATTTTTATGGTAGTTTAAAAGGTTAAAGCCCGCTACCAACGTGGCCATAGTGCTCAATATAGTGGCGTCAATTAGCTACTAGCGTGTTTGAGCCTGAATGTTAGCAACAATGGTACTGCTGTTTCGGTCTTTTTAGGCTTTGTCAGCATGTCAAAGCTAATAAACAGGCTCAGGTTCCTCCAGAAGATAAGAAATAGTAAAAGGATAATACGTGTGGCATGAAGCTTAAATGAGAAACATCACGAAAAGGTAACACATACGTGCTAATAGCTAACTGAAAGTCACTAAAATGGTAAAAGTCTTAATCAATTGGGAGGGCGTGGTTGGTACACAAGGTCTCCAGTTCTCTTCCCGGCTCTGCCGAGATTTGAACATTTGTGTGACCTTCTTTCCTGCCTTAGCTACCTTCCGGGGTAGGTAATTGAGTACCAGCATCTGCTGGGAGCTAACCTGCAATGGATTAGCGTCTCGTCCAGGGAGATTAAAAGATTCTCATCCGCTAAACAATACAGAAACAGGAGATAAGCACCGGCTTCATGGGCCACTTGGCTTATAAAGGATTTAGCTAGCTTAATCGATTATTAAGTTTATGGTTTTTTGCCATAGCACAAAAGAAAAATCAAAAGGAGGCAATTGGTTACGAAATAACTAAATATGTCTTACCAGTGACATTGTGTGTAACATTTCGAAGAGACAGTGTGATGTTTTTCATAAGAGTAGCCAAGTGAACCGTTCCATTCAACGATTCATTCACAATGTTCTGCCAAACTGGAATCAGGTTCATCAACTGCTGATTGATAGTACTGTTTAACATAGACGCGTTACCGATCATAACAGCCGTATCGTTCATCCAGGAGGTAAAATGACGTGTCACATTGATGCGAAGTTCAGTCCAGTTCCCCACGATCCATTGTAATTCCAGCGTTATGTTCCTAAAGGTGCGATTGGTGAAGGGTATCGTCTCATTGGCTACGACGGTTGTCAAGTTATGAAAAAGTCGAGTGTAATTGATATTCTGCGTAAAGTTTCTCAAGATTACGATAACTTCCTCAGTCATGTTCTCAATGGATATGTTACTCTGTGATATGTTTAAGATCACATTTTGAAGGTCTACCCAGAACCGAAACCAATTGAAATTACGGTTATGGTAATATGCAGAATAGTTTGCAGAGACACTTGGTAGGCTTTCTGAGGTCACGTTCAAAAGGTACCTGGTTAGGTTATGGATATCTTGCGTGATATTTCTGATAGTAAAATTCCATGAATTCAGTGCCTGCGTGACGTTTTTCAGCACGTGACGGAAGTGGTTTCTCAAGATGGTAACGTTCACGCAACCAGAAGTGACATTGACAGTAATGTTAAGAAGCTTGGTAGGAATGTTGAAGGTTGCGTTGTTTAGCATGCGCCACCCAGCCTTGAATGTTGTGCTGTTGTATCTTCTGTAAAGTTTTCCATCTTCTCTCAACTCCTGACTTATTTCATTATAAACCTTCAAAGATAATAAATAATTTGTCAACCACATAAACGATACCACATAAAAAAGGGTAAAAACACATTATACTTCACTATTACTTATGATATTTAAACCGATTGGGTTCTCTTCTGGGCTTCCCTGCTAGCAAATGTCTCTCACGGCGTGGAATGACGAGCGTCATGAAAAACCTCAACTAGCAGGGAAAACCTGGGCTGGGTTAATCAAATACTAGTTACCTTTAATCCTGGCATATCAAGAAATGACCATTTTAAATTGAATAGAATTCGTGGTTGAGTGACACGCTATCGTTTGATGGGACACAGATCTGCTTTCAAATTCTCAAATAAATGGTTTTCAAATCTTGCTGGCAGGTGTTCTTTTGTTTTCCTTTTAATAGGAGTTCCTCCAAATAAGGTTTTTTTTCCTTATTTGGAAATGGACAAACAAAGAGAGTGGTAACTTTATTTGGTGCGAATGTAATCGCATTTCTTGATACGAAATAAGAAAAATTCAAGCAGTAGCAACTTCTCCAAGAAAAGGTTAACGGCTCTCGTTAACTACTGTTTAGATTTTCTATACAACTTGTTAACCCAAAAATTAAAAATCAAATCTATGTCTGTAAGTTTGGAAACAAGAACACAGGTTAAAAATTTAACTCTAGGTTAGTGAAAATTGGGTATTGAACAACGGGGTACAAAATTATAGAAACAGGTTTGCTGGTTGTTTTGCTCACTGCTACCCTACATCGAATTTTGTTTCTCGTGTTATATCTATAATTTGTCAGTCCAAAGATTATAACTGTCGTCTTGAAATAAACTTAGATTAGCCCTCTACAAATCTACTTGATATAAACCAAACCGTTACCAGGATCTGCTGTGAGCTAACCTGCGATAGATTTGTGTCCCGTCCAGGGGGAGTCAAAAGACTCTCATCAGCTGAACATTGCAGAAACTGGAGATAAACACCTTACTTCTGCATTAGAATCGTTCGTAAAAGGGTCCTGGCTGAAATTTTAGGCCATCTAGCCGGACTGAGATCTTAATAATAGAAATGGCTGAAGTTCCTCATTTTATTTGGGGCCCTCAACATGTAATAATATATGAAACATCTTGGTTTTACCTGAGTGCCATTTCTTCGATAAACGGTTGCATTGAAATGATGTCTATTGCGAGAATAAACAATCATGTACCAAGTTGCATTCAGGGGTTCAGCCATTCTAGTGAAATTTAAGTGCATTATCATGTTAGTGGCGTTGAGAAACCATGTGACAGAACCATTGAAGGCTGATTGGTTAGTATGATGCCACGTGCTCACGTTCAGAAGGAGAGTGCGAGTCTTGTTGCATGTTCGGCTTACAAGCTCCAAAGTACGGTTAAACATCGTCAAATTGGACACCAAGTGCTATCATCAATGAGAAAAGACACTATTAGTAAAGACTGAAAGTAACATAAAATAAACAAATATGAGATAGTATCCAAAGTATTAAAAATTCTATCTCGTTGTATCTGTGACTTACAGAGGTCTTTTTAAAAAGAAATATAGTGGCTATGAAGACGAGACAAAAAAGTTGATTAACAAACAAACTTTTTTCACGCAAGGCCACTACAATTCCGTAATATTTGGAAAATACGCAAAATTCGATCCCTCTTTAAATTAAAGGTCAAAACCAACCATCCATTAAGTGCTGCTTATTTTGGCGCCGGTACGTCCTGTAGCTTAACCTATGTTGGCGAAATAGCCCGGAATTTCTCGAGCAGACAGGCAGAACACGAAGACCCAGAAAAAGCTCTCAGAGCCTGTCCGCCACACTTTCCAGTGGAAGTTAAATTTTGGCTTAGAAGAACTCTTGAAGCGATGTTTACCACTAAACTCAGACCAAACCTAAATAAAAAAGTACATTCATTTAATCTTTTTCCGAATAGCATCTCCTAACAATGCCTATTGTTCATAAGCATTATTATAAAGGCCGAGATCAACCAACAAAGCCATACCTGAAAATGCCCATGTTGAGTGTTTTAATTTTTAATACGTATGGACGTACTATCCAAATTATTTTATAATATGCATTAACACTAAGTTATTTTCAAATAATAATAAATCTACTTCAACTAACACATAAACTTATTCTATCTTTCAAACAAAGTTTAATGGCTTACCTTGTTGGATACAAATCCATGCCACAATATGGTATTATTCCTTACTGTGACGTTAGTGGTGATGTTGAGATTGGTGTTGAATGTCCCAGAGCTGTTCACAGCGATTGTGAGGTTTGGATGAAGATTCAGGGAGATGTTGAAATGGTTGAGTTTTCGGTTAAAAATGAAACTTTGGTTCAAGACCTTGGTCGGCTCGTATCTAAACAAAGAGGTTACATTCAAAATCTCTGTAGTGTTTCTCAATGATCCTGTCCAGTTAAGTGTCCTGTTTGGAGTGTATCCAAGAACATTTAAAATGTAACAGGCGTTTTTCTCAATTAATGTCCTGTTCCAGAATGTCATCTGTGCTCCGTATGTTCTATTCCAAAAAGTGAGGTTTAAAATTACATCCTTCTTGGTTGTAGCATTGTACAATGTAAAAGTGTAGCTGTTATTAAGTAACACGAAAGTACCATTCTTAACTTTATGAGATATATTAATACTGGTGACTCGGTCTATAGAGTCCAGAAACACAGTGCTGAAGTAGGTGTGATTAAGTTCCGCTGTGTAGTTACCAATGCTAATGTTGAAGTTCAGCGTTTGTCTTGTTGTGGAGTTTGTGTGAAATGCAGTCATATTCATCAGTGTTCTGTTCCTGTAGGTGCAGTTAATGAGGACTCCTCTGAGATTACGACGTTCAAACCACGTGGTATTGACACCCACTGTTCTGTTCTCATTTGTGATATTCCAAATTAGGGATTTTTGCCCTGTAATATTGTGATAGCTCAGGCAAGTACTTAGTAAAGTATAGTTACCAACCGTGCCATTCTGATAGGTTCCGTTAAGGCAGATGCCTTTTTCCGTGGTATAATTCCTTAAGACTCCAAGAAGTACCAGGCTGTGATTCATGAAGGTAATATTCATGCTTACATTCTTTACAGCCAAACAATGGCTCCATGTTGTGTTTATGGACAAGGATTTGTTCTGGTGAGTAAGATTTAGGAGCGACATTTTCAACTGAGGTTCCCATACAAAAGTTGCATTAACCTTTGTTGTCCTGTTAAGGTAAGTGCCGTTAAAATAGAACACAGAAATGCTTTGCTTTGCTTTATGGGTCAAATTCTGATAACTGCTATAAAAGGTTAGAGTTGATGTTTGGTTTGTTTGAACTTCAACTTTGATTCCTTTCTCGCAGGTTATGTTTATGTACGTCATATTAATTGTAATATTGTGGTTGACTAGACCAGAGCTCCAGTAGGGCATTTTCATCTTGCATGAGACATTTGTCGACCTTCTTGTCATGTTATGAACCCCATACAATAGCCACGTAAAGTTTGCTGGTTGGTGAGTTATGTTAAGAAATACATTGCCACTTGTGTTTCTATAGCCACTCCTATTAAATGATGTATGAAAATTAAGTGTCGTAATGGGCTCTTCAGTCGTGCGATTACAAACGCTGAAATTGCTGTCGACGTACCATTGGCTTGTTGAATTAATCAGGATAACACTGTGGTTGACAGTTTTATTGCTCAGAGTAATGTTCCACGCGAGGCCATAAGTAACTTCTTTAGTTTTGGCGCATGTTTTATGGTAGTAAGTTGCTGTGAAATTTCTGGTAATATTGCTCTTTAGAGTAATGTTTAGGTGTTCGGTTAGTGTATCATAGGAGTAACCTATTATTGTCTTATTTACTGGGTTTATACCAACGGTCATGTTCCACAAGATGATTGAATTCTGTTTGACAGAGGTGACGTTGCATGATAGCTTTCGGAGGCAACTTGCACCGGGAGTTGATAAGATTACAAAAGTCTTGTTCACTGTCGGTTCGCTTCTTTCATAAACAGCTTCCACTTTATAAGTCGTAAGCTTTGGATCTAAAAACACAAAATTTCATAAAACAATTATATATCTAAGGTGTTCATTCACAGTGAGTAAAACTACAAAACCACGTTTAACACAAAGTAATACAATACAATAAAATACAATAAAACATACTACAATACTGCACAATATAACATAATACAGAATAACATGATACAATACAAAGAACAAAAAACACCAACTAAGAACACAACAGAGTACAACTCAATAACATAATACAATACAACACAATACTGTTGATACAATAGAGTACAGTACAATACAATACAGGACGTACAATATAACATAATTCAATACAAAATACTGCACACTACAACAGAGTACAATACAATACAGAAATATATATAATAAAATACAAAACAATAAAATACAACAATACAGGACATCCGATAAAAAATATTATAGACTACAAAAACATCGATTGGAGAGGTTGTTTAGCCAACTAGGGCCTGGTCACTCACTGTCATTGTTAGCTGTTCCTGCATTCTCCAGACTTATTTTTCAAAACATTTATAGATGCTCTAACGAGGGACTAGCGCCCAAAATGTCAGCTCCTTACACTACTTACGGTGATGATCAAAACATTTCAACTTTGAGTTGTCTAAATTACAGTTGCTCAAACGAAGGACTAACGCTTGAAACATCAACTCCTTACACTACTTACGGTGATGATCAAAACATTTCAACCTTGAGGTGTTAAATTACAGTTGCTCAAACGAAGGACTAACGCTTGAAACATCATCTCCTTACACTACTTACGGTGATGATCAAAACATTCCAACCTTGAGGTGTTAAACTACAGTTGCTCTAACGAAGGACTAACGCTCGAAACGTAAGCTTTTTACACTATATACTTATGGCGATAATAAAAATCAAAATTGAGTTTTGTAAATCATTTAATTTACCTAACGATTGAGGTTCTTCATCGTCAGTTCTTTTAAGACTTTATCCCAGAAAAATGCTGCTTAGGAGCTGTCTTCATAATACAAGTTTCGTTCCAAATGAATTTAAAATAAATTTACATGAAAAAGGTGACCGCATAATTACTCAGTTTGTGCAGGAATTTCGTTTACATTTTAGCTTTAGACTACAGGAGTCACCGTTTTAGTTTTTTAACGAAGTTTTTTAATTTAAATTATAAACAGACCAGAATGATTGAAAACTAAATTTAACCCTTTTCTGGAATGACTTTTACGGGAAGAAATATTCTTTTCGGTGTCACGTAAACAGATACAGTCACAGAGACTTGTGAAGGTGTGGAGGGAATAAGCCCACAGCCCTTATAAAATTTTACTGCTATAAAAAAAATTCCCAGACAACATGAAAACGAATCCGTGATGTCTTCTGTAATTCGGCGGATCTCGTAAGCAGTGACAAGGCGTTGAAAAAGACTATATGGATGGGCGTTGCTAAGGTTATCACTGATTTTATCTCTGCGATAAAAATCATTTTTACCGACAACCGTTGGTTTGTGTTTAGATCACCTACGTAGTTCAAACGATTTCCTTTCGCTTTGTCTGAAGTTCTGTCCTCTCTTGGCGCAAATCTCTTGTTAGCATTTAAAGTGTCCGCAAATAAACCAGGTTTCCCACGGCAAACCATTGCGATCAGTCATAATTCTTTCTCACGCCTTGCGCTTTTATGGGAACACAATTTAAAAATTAGGTGTGAAAGAATGCGCGGAATGGAGTGTTTGCACAAGACTAGGTACAATGGTTAACCGGTTTCCGTTCGTTGAAGAAAGCGATAAAAACACGTCCTATTTCCAAAATCAATAAAGTTTCAACATTTAAAATATAATGAAATATTTCAACGTGTGAGACCTATCTTCTAGCGCCATCCTTCTTTGAGTGTGAAAGATTTATCGCTTTGGAAGCAAAAAATAAACAGCTTGTCCGAAATTTCAAATAATCTAAATTGCGGTTCATGTTTTCTTTGCTATATTTTCCCACGGCAAAATTGCTCTTAGACAAATATAGGTGCGTGCTTTCCGAACAGAAACGCCGGACTTTAGTTGCTGTATCAATTCTTGTTTATTTTGTAAACACGGTCAGTGGGACTGTCGATAGAATTTCTTGAACATTTTGTTTTTATAGCCCCAAGTTTGTAATTCACTGACAATTGCATCAAAAGAAATCAAACAGATCTCACGTCTATTGATAGTTTAGAATAAAATACGAGAGCTGAAGTTATAATTATTCGTGGCCTAATGGCCATCAAATTAACGAACTGTATTAAACGGGAACTCAAGCAAAGATAGCACAAACGTGCTACCTAGTAGCCAACTTGAAGCCCTCAGTATTGGGCAATATGGCCCTGTATTTAATTATGTATTTTAAAAACGGGAGCTGACTGTTTTTTGTATCGATATATTGATTATTGATTCTTGCATGCAATTAACTTAACTTAATATTCCCCAAGCCTGTCTTAAATGATCTGAAATATCAATTACTGCTTCTGGAAAATTACTTTGTTTTACCTGCCTATACTAAACGAGCCTACCAGAAGCCGATTTCCTGCTCCATTCTCCAGGCATTGCATGTAACTGCAAATTGCATATAGGTACAAGTAAAAATGAATACTAGTACTTTCGGTTAAGTGCCAATGACGAAAATTTGCTGATGAACAAAAATTCCTTTTATGAAAGGCTTTTGTGTACGAAATATAATTATAAGGTTTTCATTCTTTCCCAGGATATTTTCTTAATATGCTTTTCAATTTGGGGCATTTTTATTCTCGCCATCTGGAGTAACTATAGAATACGAACGTGTAGGAATAAAATACTTTTTTGTTAAGAACAAAGTCATAAGAACAGTGAGGCTCAAATCACCTGAAAACTAAGAACAAATTAAGAACAATGTCAGACTGAACTAATGAAACTAAAAGTGTTAAGAAAATAAAAAAAACTTTAAAAAAAACTTTTGACCTTTGGTTTTGTCCATAATAATAGCCAGTCATACCATTGAAATAACTTCATAGAACACTTGCACTATCTTCTCACAAAAACAACACTGAAGATACTGTCTGCCTCCAATCACAAGAAAAACAGAGCATACAACAGCACCTAAGGGCGTTATAGTTGATTTTCAGCTATTAAAAATCAGTACATGGTAGTTAAGAACAAGATAAGAGCATTTTGAGCCCAAATTGCTGAAAAAATAAGAACACTGAGCATGAGCAAAATTTTCTTGGTTTTTAATAAAAAAAAGTATAACAGCATTTGCGGCGTATTTTGTAACTGAAATATAGACTGCAAATGATGAATACCGTGAACAAAATGCCGGATCACGTAGGATCTAAGAAGATCAACCAGCCACAAAATGTGTGAAACATGAGTAAAATAAAATGCAAGGCTGGAAAACTACGCTGAAAGTAACTTGTCGGTGAACCAATATGAGCAAGAGCTCGGCCTAGGCCAGCAACTTTAACGGTAGACAGCTGTTTCGTTCTTATTGGGACTCGTCAGTACTGAGCTCGCGTTCTTATAAAAGAAAACCAGGTTCTTACTAAAAATATACTAGAGCGATGAGTGAATTCATCCGAGTCTGCATCCCCGCTTTAATTGTTTAATCCAATCATTTTTTTCCGCTTGTCTACTAAAAATATTCAACTTATTCCAGATGTTCCTGAAGGAAATCCTTTTTGGGTTTTTTGTTTTACCTAGGGGAGTTTATTTTTAACTTTAGTTTGTGGTAAATACTTGTGGTTTATGTGTCAATCAATTCGAAACTTCAACATCCCCTCGGGGAGGGGGCAGGGCCGGGCATTTGAACATCAAACAACGAAATGTTAAATTGCATCTATCCGTTTACCTATGATGAATTTACGTGTCTTTAGGCTTTAAATTTGTAAAAATTTTGATTATATATATATATATATATATATATATACACACATATATATATATTTTTTTAAATTTTAACCGTAACTTATGTCATTGTGACACAAATTTACGAGGTTTCAAAAAATCTTCAAAATTTATTATTAAGTTTTTGTATTGCTCGTTGGCACTTAGCGATAGCTACTACTAATACATACAGAATATAAAGTTCAGCTGTTCAGTGAGCTGTGCATTATGTGAAAGTTTAATATTCAGTTCCACTTTGATTATTTGATACACATTTAAAAACTGTCTTATGAGTGAAAATATTACAACCGTTATATCAGCAAAAACTAATTTTTTTTTCCTAGTCCCGGGGGCGGCGACATTTGAACTCAAATCTTTCCACATATATGGCCGGGCATTTGACCAGCTATCTTGTCCCAGGGGCCGGGAATTCGACAAACAGCGATTTCAAAAGTTCAAATGCCCGGTGAATATCGGGGAAGATGTTGAAGTTTCAAATTTATCGATACATTGGGGTCATTAAAAAAGAAAAGGCACTGATGACGACGAATGAATTCCTGCCGAACTTGTATGAAGTTCAGTCGCGTGTTGGAAGTAAGTCGGGCCCAGTTCTCTCAGTTATAAATGTAAAAGAAAAACGTATCGTTAGAAAAAAATGTAGTCGTTGTAGTTAATCGCAAAAACATTGACCTATCCGAATTAAGAGGGCTGGCGTCAGCCACAGAGATATTATCCAATTCTACCCTACCGTTATTAGGCCAGTACTAGAATATGGCTCACCAGTTTTTCATCATAGCCTTCCCGATTACCTAAGTAACGAT
>JAOBBB020342320.1:0-10359 GCA_025331005.2 Zoanthus gigantus | reverse complement strand
CATTTTGAGTATCCTCGTTGGAATAACTACAAATGTGGTACCCAATGATGTTGTTATGAATAAAAAGACTTGAAGTGCGAGAACATATCAGCTGAGCAACCAAGGCAGATTTACCCGAACCTGGAGCTCCCGTTATAAGAACACCAGCTTTTGAATTGTTTGCTTCGAAACTTTCCTCCATTTGGCGAAACAGCCAGTGTCTGCCAGTAAAATGCTCCCTTGAGTCTTGGAGACTGCTTGTGAAATCGACTTCTTCAGAAGTAACATTTTCACTTTGCTGAAAGGAACAACCTGAAAGTAAATGTAAGTGATAAACAAATCACACGAAAACAGCAGCAGCCAAATTTAAATTCCCTAAGGTAATCAAAGCTGCCGAGATAAAGTCACCAAGCTGTAGTCAACGAATAATAAACAAATAGTAACGAGCAACTATAAAAGACGTACATGAGAATGCTCTGACGAAGGACTAAAGCCCGAATTGTCGACATTGTGTTTTCCATACGGCAATAATTTTCAACGAATGTTCAACCTAGGGTTCAGTAAAACGCGCGAATGACCTACTAGTCGACTCCATTACAATTTTATATTCCAACCTAGAGTTCAGTAAAACGCGCGAATGACCTACTAGTCGACTCAATTACAATTATATATTCGATGCATCCCCAACCACCACAAACATCATTACCTCCACAACTTTCTTTAACACTATCACGAACCAACCATGAATTGAAATTTTAAAGTTTCAATCAAAAACGTAAATATGATAAAGCTACTTACAGTTACCAAAATTGTTTCTTTTGTTACGACTTTTATAATCATTATCACGACCTCAATATCATCACCATGACCTCAAGTTTCATTATCATCATTATCACGACCTCAATATCATCACCATGACTTCAAGCATCATTATCATCATTATCACGACCTCAATATCATCACCATGACCTCGAGTTTCATTATCATCATTATCACGACCTCAATATCATCACCATGACCTCAAGCATCATTATCATCATTATCACGACCCCAAGATTGTCACCATGACATCAAGCATCATTATCATCACCTCAAGCAGTATCATCATCAGCATGACCTCAAGATCATCCGGATGATCTCAAGCATCGTCACCAAGACCTCAAGCATCATTATCAACCACAATCACAGCTATCATCACCAAAACCACAAGCATAAAAATCTCAGCAACGGTCCAAATCATCACTATGTCATGAACCCAAACATCATTACTCTCACTACGACTCCAACCACAATCATTACCATGATCAGTATGACCGCAACCATTAAAATCTCAACCACGGCCAGGTCATCTCTATTGTCATTATATATCCAACATCATCACTCTCACCACGGCTCCAACCACAATCGTTACTATCATCAACAATACCACAACCATGAAAATCTCAACCACTGCCCAAATCATCTTTATAAACCTAAATCATTCTCGTTGCACAACTTCTCTAATCCTCCTCATCAGAAAAACTATAACCAACATTCATCAAGAATTATAATACTAAGGTAAATTATTGCTTCACTCAGTGCCAATTACAATTTATATCGCATTGTAATTATTATTGAGGCCATGTTTTCCCAGCGGCATGAACAGAGTAGATGATGATGATGATGATGATGATGATGATGATGATGATGACATTTGAACAGTTTTTATGAAATGCTTAAAGCGTTGTTTTACTTACTATCAGACAGTGTCCCATTTCCAAGGTGTTGTACACTTAGAATTAAAAATATCACCAACAGGAGAATTCGACTCTTTCGTAGAAGTGATTTGCAAAATATCAAAAACGTTTGATATATGAAGATTAGTATGAGCATTTGAAAAGATTCACTCAATTCTGAAATACTCCTTCCCTGTGTGGTAGCGAGTTTCTCGAGTTTTTTGTTTATGGACTTCAACGTTTTGTCATTCCTCCTAACATCCAATATAAACTCCTTCAAAACATGGACTTCTGCCTGTTGAATAGTATTTAGGTCAGCATCCTCAAAGGCTTGAATTTCAGCGAGGTTTTTCTCTGCATCACGATCGGTTGCAAGCTTTGGAATTTTTAGTAGGTCCTTGATGCCCTGGAAAGCCTTTTGCTTCTCTTCATTGTTTAGTTTCTGGTTTGGATTATGCGCCCAACGTCTGTTCCTTGTTTCCATTACATCTATAGCCAAATTCTGTGGCACACCAATGTATCCGCACCACGTGATCAGGCTTATCAGACCTGTTGCATCAGTCGACTGAGCATCAATCACAATGCGGCGGCCATTTTTTCCAAGATCAGACATGAACAATTTGGCTATTTCCCAGGGCCCATGATCAGGATGGTCCCATAAATTGCTTTTACTTTGGTACCACGGAATTTTATCAGGGTCTCCGGTGTGATAGTTTTGAATAGCAGCTGCCCACCGGCAGCCAATTATATCATGCCACTTGTTGTGGCGCCTGCGAGGTGTGTAAGCACATGTACATTTAACACCTGCACCAACCGCCGCCTGTAGGTGACTGTGAAAAGCTTTCATTTCCCGATCAAGGCACGGACGCACTCCGTTACACATGAGGGACAGGGCATGTCCCACCGCTACCCAATTTCGGTATTCGCCGTTGTTAAGTTGCAGCGTCCAGTCCATAATCTAGAACAGATCAATGTGTAGTTAAAAATTGCATAAACAGAGAGAAATTCGATTAAGAAAACCGTTATTATTTAGAGCGGGCAGCAACTATGTTTCGAGGGATAGTTATCAAGTTTTTGGAGGCCATTAATTAATCCTCGAACGCACACGTGAGGTCAAATGGTGTTTTAGCGTTGCCCACCAAATTTTTAATAGCTATTCATTATGAGTAAACACTATTTTGACCAACTTGTTATATATATTTCTAACTTAAATAGAAATTTTTACAGCTTTTAAAAGAGAAAAAGATTTAAAGAGAAAGGAGATTCAGGGAAAATAGAAAATTAATAAAAAGTAAATGAGGGAGAAATGGGAAGGTTCAAATGACCCCCCTCCTTACCCCGTCTTTGTTTGTTACAATTAATAGCTTGGTCGTCAGAGGGTTAATTAAAAAGCGCCTTCAGTGGTATATACGTTAAACCTTTGAAGAGAGAATTGTCTTCATTAAGTAACTTAAAAGGCTTTATTATGTTATTTAATTCTTTTAAAGTACTTCTTATGAAACATGAGAGGAAGAAATCATGGACTAGCGACACTAATTCTTGGTTTTCACACAATCCCAAAAGACACAAAAGACAATAGACATAGCGGTCATGTTAATGTCCCAAGCAAAAGAAATTATTTTGTTAAGAGTACACCAACTTGGCTGCCATAAAGTCAGTTAAAAACCGACAATAGTCACAATAGATATGATAAAGGACAACAAATATGAGGTTCATGATGAAGAATCGGGTGGAGAAAGTTCAGAAAAATCACATTCTAGACTTACTTTTTACTTCTTCGTGCGTTTCATAGGAGTTTTGTTTTCTCCGCCTTAAACCTTAATTGTGAGCAGAAAGCGATTAAATATTTCTCCATGAAGCTAAACAAATACCAAGAACTTATCTGTTGTTACGTCCTTGCAGTACTGAGAACTCCAAAAAAGGTCTTTTCACGTTCCAATTCTAGCGACAACTCCGTGCAGGTGCTGAGCTCGATACATTCCAACGTGCAGTTATTTTATTTACTATATTGTTCTTTGCCGTCGGCGTCGGCGTTGCCGTCCTCGTTGCTAAAGGTCCCTATAAATAACTCTCAAGGGTGTACAAGACCATTTTGATTGAGTTTGTATCAAAACTATTATCAAAGCAGTCTAGAAAGACAACGCCAAATGAGATTCTATCCCCTAAGCACGTGCTGCCCTCTTGGCAACTGGGCTATGAGCTAACAACCATTGGGTGAAAATTACTCATAGTTGGTTCTTCTATATGTATGCCATTTCAAGTTGAGTAATCATTCTTATAATGAATCGTAGAATAAACACTAGTTAGATATAATTTCTTCTTCAAATGATGGTGTTGAAATCCAAAGGTACGGTTGTATTAAAGTTGTTAGAGTAAACTAGTTAGGGATCTTAACAAACAACAAAGAAGATTACACTGTTACTTTGTTTCATGCTAGCTGCACTGTCACAGTTAGGATCTTTTGTTCTAGGTGTGATGCTTCATTAGTCTATCGGCTGTTCGTTCTTTAAAACAGACTGACGGAACTATATTACCTTTTCTTAAGTTAGTGTTTTACAATAAGTTTGATTACACGTAGACAACCTTAAGCATCCTCATTTACATCTCAAAGCCTTTTATTGTTTGTGCAGTGTCAACGTCATATAACAAGGAAAGTCATCAAGTTTCCTAACCAGTCAACACTACTACCTTGAGAAAAATGCCCAAGAAAAAAATCTTCCTTGCTAGCATAAAAAGTTATCCACGTATAACATTAAACGACACGAAAAGAAGCATCATCTTTAATGAAATACTATCTAAAGACAATCCATGGAAGCACAGAAAAAATGCTTACTTTTTTTGTAATTACCTGTTTGTCATAACAACATCGATAAAGAAGTAAAAAATGTGGAATTTGCTGTTCAAATTAAAATGATAATACCTTTAGAAGTTCGTACCTAGCTCAGCAGCTTCTAACTTCTTATAAAGACTAACAACATCTGGTATCAACTGCAAGTTGGAAAATAAAGATCATTCAGCTTGTGAATCATGAATTTGATTCTTCTATTCATTTTTGTACTGTGGTATTGGGTGTGGAGAAATAAGGAGTGGAAGATGGAATTTTTAACTAAATTTGAACTTGAATTTAAATTGTCCACCACTTCAAAGCTTAAGCGTTAAAGACATTGATATCATTTGAAAAGTAACTAGAATTAACGATACTAGGAAACAAATAACTTTAAAATTAAAAAAGTATATTAGTTACTCCATTAGTAAATTGAATTGTTACTGTAATACTTTTTGAGGTCTTTCTGGAAAAAACGGCCTTTTTCAAACTTTTTGCATAACTTTTTTCCAGAACTTTACAGAAATAAAGGTCTTTTACCAAACTTTCCAGGAATAAAGGTCTTTTTCAGGACTTTCCACTTCTAGGAGCTTTTTCTCCAAAACAAAGAACATTTTTCCCAGGCTTTTAAGAAATGAGTCTTTACTAAACTTTCTAAGAATAACAGTTTTTTCAGGACTTTCAGGTCCAAGAGTCTTTTAATCTTCTATTTATTTTTCCAGGAATAAAGGTCTTTTTAGGACTTTCCACTTCTAGGAACTTTTCTCCAAAACAAAGAGCCTTTTTTTCCCAGGCTTTTAAGAAATATGAGTCTTTACTAAATTTTCCCAAAATAACAGTTTTTTCAGGACTTTCAGGTCCAAGAGTGTTTTAATCTTCTAAAGTTTTTCAGGAATAATGGCCTTTTTTAGGACTTTCCACTTCTAGTAGCTTTTTCTCCAAAACAAAAAGCTTCTTTTTCCCCAGACTTTTAAAAAATATGAGTCTTCACTAAACTTTCCAAGAATAACAGTCTTTTTCAGAACTTTCAAGTCCAAGAGCCTTTTTCCAGAGTTCTCCAGGAAAAATGCCTTTTTCAGGAATTTCCATTTCTAGGAGCTTTTTCTCCAAAACGTTTCAAAACAAAAAGCCTTTTTTTCCAGAAATTTCAAAAAGGAGGAATCTTTACTAAACTTTCCAAGAATAACTGTCTTTTTCAGGACTTTTCAGGTTCAAGAGATTTTTTCCAGAGCAGTCCAGGAATATACAAGGACTGTCTTTTTCAGGTCTTTCCAGGTCTACAAGCCTTTTCATGTTTCCAGGAATAACAATTCCAGATAAAAAACCTTTTTTTCACAAACTTTCCAAATGTAAGAGCTTTCATTTTGAAAAATCTTAAAGATCTGCTAAACAGCTTTGTTCCAGGACTTTCCAGGAGTCTTTTTCAGTGCTTTCCATCCTTTTTTACACCTTTCAAGAACTAAGAATCTCCTTTTACGATTTTTTAGATCTAAGTACTTTTCAAAGACTATCATGGCCTATAAGAGCTATTTTTGAAAGAATTTCTGGTTCTAAGAGCTATTTTTTCCAAACTATCCAGGAATAAAAACCTTTTTCAGAACTTTATGGGTCTAAGATTCCTTTTCTTAGGTCTAATGCCATTGATAACAAAGCTCCAGGATTTTCTGTTTTTTTTTTTTGGGATTCGAACAAACTCCTTGTATCAAGTTCATAAAATTGTTCTGGGACTTAATTATGTACCACATTTGTATTGTGTGGGTTGTTGTGGTGGAGCAAAAGGAAGCTTTTAACATGCCATTAAAGATATCACTTATAATAGCTAAAATGGACACTTAAAACAATATAAATGTTTATGCTTCCTTGGAATGTTTTTGAACGTCCTATGTTGAAAGGATTGAGAAGAAAATGCAATTATAAAGTGCACCAATTTTTGAATGAGCACATTTTAATATGGGATTCACAAACAACATTAAGAACTTTATCATCATCACATTTTTGTAACTTTATCACTGCCACTATTATTCTGCTCACCTTTGGCAAGAACTCCTTCAGCTGCAACACCTCCGTCACCAGTCTTTCAATGTCTGCTCTGGATACTTTGATGCAAGGTTCAGAACAGTGCTCCTGTAACAAATTAGCATGCACTTTATTTCCTGTTATAATCATTTTTAAAATCTGTTTGGTAATAAATTATTGTAAATTTTTAACAGTTAGGTTGGTAATCATAGAGTATGTTTTTTGTGAATTTGGCTAACCTTGACCAGTTACTTTCTTTATCAATAACCAAAACTTTCCCGTTACATACTTGATCCAGGCTGGACAGCTGTTTACTTAACTCAGTTATAAATGACTCTGTGTGGGAAAAACTTATCAAACATACCTCACACCATCTGAAAGTTATACTTAGTCAAGGTTTATAGCAGGGGCAGATCCAGGACTATTGAAAAGGAAGGGGAATCCAACTTCTAAATTCTAGACCCAGTCCCCTAATGCCCTCAAAAGTGAAACTTTCCTTGAATGCCTTTAATGGTTGCTACAATACACCTAGTTTAAATTTAAAACAAAAAATTTAATCCATGCTTCAGGATCAAGATACAAATGTCTGTCTCATCTGAACTAAGACAAAAAGTGTACAAAGTTATAGCAGTATATGTTTATTGAAATGAGTTGAAAAAATGTTTTGTTGGAATGCTCTAAATGGACAAAATGAGTGGAGACTTTGTTTTCATTGTCAGTCATGAATCTTTTCCTAGTCAATGATTTCTTTTCTGAGTCAAGTTTTTTTTCCAAGTCTAGAATTAATTTCCTGCCCAAGTTAAGAATTTTTTATAGAAAACTAACTAGCGGTAAACTAGTTTAAGCTGTGTCGGTGTTTCTAAAGAAACAATTTGGTAATAAAAATGTAAATTCTACACAGTAAAAAAAAGAGAATACTTACTGACGTTTCGGATTCTCTCTTTTTTACGGTGTAGAATTTACATTTTTATTACCAAGAATTTTTTATTTGAATCAAGAAACTTATATTTCTGTTGAGAATTTTCTACTCGTGTCAAGAACATGAACTTGGTAATAAATTCTTGAGTCAATTAAAATTTCTCGACTCCTGTACTTAGAAAATTCTTGACTTGCAAAATATCAACAGGAAAAAGAACTTTTGACTGCTTCTGCCAATTATAGCATTCTGTAAAAATAATTGAAAAAACAATAGACAGGTTCAAAACTAAAAAAAGAAGCTAAATACAACGTAACTAGACTGCAACGAAGGTTAGTGAAAAACCAGTACAGCAAATCTGCCAATGGGAAAACAACCTGACAAAGTTTTATGACGTCCACAAAAATTTCCTGTAAAAGCAAAAAGAGTGAAACCAGTTTTACACTAAAAACATATTCGTTGATTTTACTCAGATTTGAAACTGGGTTTCTGAATAAATGTTTAAAGAACAGAAAGATTTAGGAGTAAAAAATTTAAAATTACTTATTAACTATAAACAAAAAATTACGCATTCATATACTTAGTTTTTATATACTTCTCTACGTTGAAACCTGCACGAAAAATCAACGTCAAACTAACGAAAAGGGTACTTATCGTAATGTGAGCCAGGAAGTTACAACAACAATAAGAAAAAAAGGAATAAATTTACTGTGTCTTTAACTTGTCCTTTTCCCAAACATTCACTTCTTGCGGCCATTTTGGTGTAATAATGACTGAATAGGGAAAACTGGGTCGGGTTAGCCCAGGCCTTCAAGGTGGAAATACTATCTCGCGGTTGAATTAAATGTAGGTGGCTGAAGTATATTGCTGCTCTTTTCCTTAGCTTATTCTCAAAAATTGCTTGAAACTATGTGATCATTTTACAATTTTCATTTAAAATGGAAATAGGATGGTTATTCTCGAAGTATCGTTTGAAAAAGAGAGGTACAGTATTTCTTGTACAACAGTTCAATGTTTTGTTTTGACTGTTAATGACTTGCCAACTTGTTCTCGTGAAAATTCCAGCATGTGCTAATAATCCGCTTGACTAGAAATAGAATACAAGTTTTTAGAAAACGTTCTTTAGTCCTTTCACCAAAAGTTTCATGTTTCAAAACACTACATTTAAAAAAAGAGCAGCAAACAGGGTAAATATTAACTTTAATATATTAACTATTCATTAAGTTTCCCGTTGGTGGTACAAAATATTTTTGTCTTGTTAGAATTCGAAATTAACTCGAATATTTAACGAGGTTTTTCCTGATTTAATTTGTGTTCATTTCTCGTAATATTTCCAGTCTTTACGTGGGCAATGATCTAGTTTTCCTTGCAATGCCAACTCTTTTAAGTTTAAGGTAAGCTTAAGATATGCAGCTGCTGTGTAATTAATATCTGTTGTCCATTTTCTGTGCGTTGCGTTCGACTGTCATTTTTTTTACAAAAAAACTCAAAATGCTTCTATTATGTGCCTTGTTTTCAGATGAAAAAACTTATTAATCGTTTTATGACTGAAGGTTTCAAACATTACGTGCGTAAACATACAATATAATACCCTTGTGCTCGAATTCGAGCAAATTTAAGCCCGTCTACAACTGATATCCATAAGCGTATATTGTATATATATTAGACGCCACAAGCAAACACGTATAAGAAAAGTAATACCTAATCAGACACTGGAAATTTAAACGTTTAAGAAAATTGTTGTATTAGTTTAGATCTCAAGATTTTAGCGTTTAAGGTTGCTGAGAAAATGCATGTAATTAACAAATATTCTCTAATGGATCAGTTTATTTTAAATAATTTATGTTAAATTTGAATATTGTTATATGAGGTTGTTATTTTAGTTTTTTGCATATTTATTTACTTGCTCCTTTGTTTATTTTTAGTTATTATTTTTGGCATTTCTAGTGATTTGCTCGATTTAAAATATGTCTGTAATGTAATACTTGTGTATAATTTAAAAGTTTATTTCAAGTCACTTTCACTCTAAATTCTTTGCATTTAAAGGTACAATGCATAGCCAGTCACAGATTATCATCTGTTTTTTGTTTGTCAAATTTGTGAATTTGCTTACAGAAAACAGAGAATCAAAACTGAAGTAACTGGACTGAGAAAAATCGTCATCTCCAATTAAGATTGGTTTGCATGTATGTCACAGAGATAGGAAAGCATTTTAAAGTGGTACTCATTCCATCATCCTGACTCCCCTAGAAATAATTTTTTTTACATAACTTTTTAGTTGCTTTGTTTGCGCTTTCTAAAAACCGATTCTAGACTATATTTTCTCTAGATTGCATATTTATTTTGTGATTTTCACTGTTTTTGTCTGTGCTGTTGTTTGTGTGATCGTGAGCTCATCTCAAGCTAAACCTAATAATTAAAATGTCTAAAAACTTCAAATTATCCTAATGTAAATACTTTTCTTTTTTGGCCATCTCAGTTTCATTAAAAATAAAACCCCCCAAACCAGGGAACTCCCAAACAAATGTTCCTAAGCTACAGTAGTAGAACTTGACAGTTTTTGCTCCTACTGAAAATCTATTTGTTATATGTATGTTGAACAATTACACGATGCTGCATAAATATTGTAATTATTATACTCTTACAGTATCTTACAAGTTGCTGGTAACCCTTTACAAAATATCTGTAAATTGCAAAACATGACAAAAGTTACATGCATGACACAAAATCAGCATTTGCTTCACTTCAATAATAATCAGATGATGATGGTGGTGATGATTATATTGATTGATTGAAAATGTTTTTTACTCTCATTTTAAAATTACAAGCTCAAACAGAGCACACTACCCTAATTTGGATATCTACAGGTTCAAAACTTATTGCAAGAAATGTTCTTCCAAAATTTCCCA
>JAOBBB020342234.1:0-10363 GCA_025331005.2 Zoanthus gigantus | reverse complement strand
AGGCTGGAGGAAGGAGTATAGGGGCTTGGGGAAATGGAGAATCGCAATAGAGGTACTTTGATTATGAGAAAACTGAACTCGTGGGGGTACAGATTCCCTTTACTGTAGTATTTCTATCCTAAAGCCTCCTTTTGCTCACACCGAAACTAGTTTTAGGAGCTGCTGCGAGATGTTTTGTTGAGCTACAGTGTGGAGCACATGATTCTTCTGCAACTAGTACTGTGCAAAGATGCACATTCCGAGATTCAGCTACATACTTTGGCGCACTGCACACCTGCTAGCTCCTGATCGCGTCCCTTATTTCATACGGGCATGTGAATATTGTGCCGGTGTTTCTACAGACACAGTTTTACTCGTCGGAGTGAAGGACTACAGTCAGTTCAAAATTCTTCACACTACGGTGTAGAACTTATCTATTTGTAAAACTGTTAGTGCCTCAAGAAATGACACGGACATTTTGATAAAGACCCCCAAAGTACAGACTACGGTGATACTGTTGAGCAATTGGCAGAATTTTATAAGTTATAACACAGTAGGTTATATTTATCAATGATTAATATTGAATGGACTCCTATAAACAGGCTGCTGAGGTCAGTCAACTTCAAGACTAACATGAAAACAGGTGAGTCGATAGATCTAATTTACTGTATGAATGCTGATAAGCTGAAAGACGACTGAGTATATACTTTGGTTTAATTAAATAATCATTTTATATGTTAGACGATGCGTTTCACAGGTCTTTACGCCTAGTTTGTAAAATTTAAGGAATTTATCTGAGAATTACGTTGCGGGTACCTGTTGTATTTCGATAGATACAGATTTCCAAGGTGCTCACACAGTTTTCAATTACCTCTTGGTCCAGCTTTAAAATTTAGTATGTTGTTGTTGAATACACCGGAAAATTCCACATTAAAGCCCTGACCTTATATAATTTCATAAGGGGATTAATTTGGGCGGGCTTATAAACGAGTAGAGATTTATATCCGGGTAGGGCTTATAAGCAAATTAAAAGAAATGTTTCAGTTTCAGTTTCATGCAGTTTCAGTTTATTAAAGAATAACGTAATTTTACAAAGAATGTGGTTAACTTGTCATCTGCAAACAGCAATGAGTGCTAATCTAAGGCAGATGCAATGTCTATTACATAAATAAAAAATCTATTATTAAAATTCTACATTGCATAATGATAAGCTTGAGTTTACATAGAGTAGATTTATTTATAACTATTTGTCTGATATTATTTAGTAGAGATATACCAACTAAGTATATTAGATTATATACGATAAAAATCGCAGTGTGTGAAGACATCTTCATACACAGGAAAAAAGAACAAAATGGCAGCATTGTATCATGAATTGCTGCGTTCAAAATAGTTTTCCAGGGAATTTCCTGGGCTAGTGTTAGAATAACTGCAC
The DNA here is from genome assembly GCA_025331005.2 of Zoanthus gigantus. Taxonomy (NCBI): domain Eukaryota; kingdom Metazoa; phylum Cnidaria; class Anthozoa; order Zoantharia; family Zoanthidae; genus Zoanthus; species Zoanthus gigantus. The sequence continues at coordinate 8,949 of JAOBBB020342234.1, read as the reverse complement.
CTTTTTCAACAAGTTTCCAGGAATTTCTAAAGCTCTGAAAAAATTGGTCCGCCTGTGTACACTGTGCAATGCATTAAAATCAAGTACTAAACAACTGAATACTTACTTCTCCTTGGTCCGCCAGTGTACACTGTGCTTCTTAGTCTCTCATTCTCAGTTTGAAGGTTGTGAAGCTGCGTCTCATATTTACGGATATTTTCTTCTAGTCTAGTCTCCAGGGCCGCTATTTTGTGCTCCGCTGCTGCCTGAGTGCCACTGTGCCGTCTGTAACGCAGTTAAAATTTAAAAAAATTGAGATGCAACAGAAATTAGTATTCAGCTAGCAGGTGAATAGCACTTTTCACGCGCTCTGATTGGTTCATCAAACACCGAATATCCTGCGCTATTCACCTCGGTTACTCATCCGTGAACAAATGGCTTCTCGTTTTGTTTCAGTTTCGGAAGAAACTCTTAAAATAAACGAGGAAGAAACCCCTTTAAAAACAAAGAAACCAACATAATTTGGTGTTTCATTGTTTGATAGTAAGATTTTATTCTTTTTATTCTTTTCTATTCTTATATTTTTGATGTTAAGTTTAGTGCTGGCGCGTGAGGTAGATTGCGGAAGGCTGGTTGTGAAACTTGTTTTTTGCCCAGATTTTAATAAAGATTTTAAAAAAGTGTTATTCACCCGCTAGTTTAATACTAAAACAATTATCCCCCTCAGTGTCGGTGCCAAGCGATAAATATATTCACCACTAGTCACTTCCACTTCGGGGGATAATTGTTAATTAGTATCGCCTAAGGTCATTATTAATGCTGCAAGGGAGGGGTGCGGAAGATATCTGACAGATATACTAATTTGTTTGTAGCCCCTCACCTATTGCCCCCACAAAATAGCAGCCGCCCCAAAAACCTGCCATAGAATTTCATAGCCTCCCCCCTTCCCTAAGTTATAGTATAAGCAAAAATATATATATATATATATTACGCCGATGAAAACATTTCAATACACAGACTTACTGTCTTGTTACCTTGAAAAATAATTATAACACATCAAACTGTATTTTAAGACCAGTTCTTTATCCCCACTTGCTTATCGTAAGCACACGACCCTCCCTTAATGGACTGGCATATTTTTTGGAAGCCTCCCTATCAGGTCCAAAAAATTCGTGGCCCCTAAAATATCTTCATGCCCCCTCTCCGGCATTAAAAATGACCGCTCCATAACTAATCAGTCCGAGAATTATTATCACACAAATAGTGCACTATTGCAAATCCTGCATTCTGATTGGCTGGGCTACAAGGGTCGGGTAAATTTTGAACGGTCCCCTAGTAGCAAGACGTGTTTTTCTTTTTATATACACGCATCATTCAGTTGTTCCCTAAATTTAGTTTTAAGATCGAACTTGAAAGCACAAAAATGGGCGCTATGGCCACGTTAGTAGCGGGCACTATCCATTCAAAGGGAACCTCGGCTATCCAACAATATCAATATCGAATAAGAGTTTTCCTCAACTTGTATCTACATAAGCAGCTCAAATTTGATAATTGTCTATATATAACTCACACTTTTAAGTGAAAAAGTGATTTGTTTTGATCATTGAGTTTCTTGCGGGCCGCCATCTTGAAATGTGACGTAGTTGCGCTGCAGTGCAAGATCCCCACTCGTTCATTGCTATTGTTTTTATGAAGAGTAGAGACTGGCACTGCAGCGCACACACGTCCATTTCAAGATGGTGGCCTGCAGGAAATGCAATGATCAAAACAAATCGCTTGATGTGAACTATATACAGAAAATTATCAAATTTGAGCTGCTGATATTGACACAAGAGGAGGAAAACTCTTATTTGAGATTGATATTGTTGGAGAGCCAAGGTTCCCTTTAAATCTACCGTAATTTAAAGCGAGCCTGCATGTTAACAGCTATGGAGAGCTGTTTAGGCCTTTTATAGCTTCATCAGCATGAAAAATTATATTGCTAATGGAAACTAAAACACTTGAATTTTCCATATTTGCCCTAGCGAAGATATGAAAAGTGATGTATTTCCCGGACGTAAGCGCACGTCTTAAAAAATTTCCACCAGTTTTTTGTCGCTTGTTCCCGCAAAAATATGGCTGCTCCTCGGTTGACCTCGTTTTCAATTTAAAACCAAGAACATTTGCTGTAGTTTTATCCAGTCAAAGGTTGTTTAACCTTTTACGCGCAGACTCAGGTTTCCACAGAGATATTAAGTAATACTGCGTGACAGCGTATTCATCTTCGGCGAATATTAGTTAAATATTCGGGAGGCTAGAGCAAAAACTGCTGTTGTAACATTTCACCCTAAATAAAAAACGCCAGGATGGTCGGGTTGTTAGAACACGCAACCTGGGTGCAAACGTGAGACTTGGCGCGGTAACTCTGGTTTTCCTTCTCGGTGCCTTTATGCCAAAATCTCAGCCGTCTAAATGATTAGTATCACGGTCTTCAAATAACTAAGTAAGTTTATAAAATAATTTGGATAGTACGTGCGTTTTGATTGGTGTACAAGTGTGTTTTTATTGCGCTATGAAGTACGAAAATGACGTGAGCAATATGGTTGGCTGTGGTTGTGAGAAGTTACAGTTTCATGAAAGATATTAAAGTATACATACGCGCTTCGTATATCGTCTTTCTCTTTGTTAACACGAAAAATAATAATTTTATAAAAGAAATAAAATATGTTCTCCGTGCCTTCATAGCCTGGTGAAAACCTCGGCAATGTTTGTGAGAATTCTCGAGCAGATGAAAACCTTCGACTGCGACTCGGATTTTCACTGATCTGTACTCGAATTCTCCCAAATGTTCGCCTCGGTTTTCACCAGGCTATGAAGGCACGGAGAACATGTTTTATTTCTTAAGCGAAATAATTTAACTTATTATCATCTTCTAACAGCTCGTTCTTCTTATACTTATCTCCAGCAACACCACAATAGGTTTTCTGTATTTAAAACTTCTTCCACAGAGAAATGAATTAGAAGAATTAATTTTAGTCCCAATCTGAGCCTAGTGCCAGGGCTGCTCTAAAATACCTCAGTTCGTTTTCTTTGACATCGTGCATAGCCTCACGACTCCTCAGTGCGTTCTTGTATTGTTCCTTTTGCTCAAACTCGTGGTTTGTCAACTGCTTCCGCAACGTATCCACCTCTGTTCTCAAGGCGTGGTTCTCCTCCTAAGAAAAACCCGAAAACGCGATTCTCAAATAATTCCTGCTAAGAACCCACTTTACAACGACCAATAATAGCCTAAAGGCCGATGCAAACGGCACATTGTTGGCCAACAATGTCACGCAACATTTTTGGGCTCAACATGTTGCGTCCGTTTGCATGGCACATTGGCACTTTTTGCGAGTTGTTCGGCGACTTGTTGGACGTTGTTGCGTTTAGTTTGAAACCGGTCAAACTTTTGGCGCAACAAGTGCCAACATTTCTTTTTTTCTGTGCCCTTGAGGAAGCTATTTTAGATGAGAGAAAGAGAAAGCATCGGGTCAAAACTAGAGCATGGATCAGACGTAGAGAGGAGAAAGGATATTTAAATAACATTGCCATTTTAACCCCACATGCTGTGGCCGTTTGAATGGAACTCGCAACAATGTTGGGACTAGCTCACGCGCATTGCAATTTTTATCTATGTTGAAGTCTTGTAAACAAACACAGCGCGCCAAATCGTAGCGCGTTTTCGTGCTGGATTTTTTTTAAAATGGCAATGTTATTTAAATATCCTTTCTCCTCTCTACGTCTGATCCATGCTCTAGTTTTGGCCCGATGCTTTCTCTTTCTCTCATGTAAAATAGCTTCGTCAAGGGCTAAAATGGCCAGGCATTTACGCGCTTTTAGTCGATTCATAGTGCAACAACACCAGGCAAAGACAAAAATGGCAGACAACCTAAAGTTTACAAGGAATGACGGGTAGAAAGTATTGCTTTTCACCTATAATGTTGGGAGTTGTTGCGTCCGTTCGCACGGGCCTTAACTTTTTTAAAAAATGTTACAGTTTTATAAAATGGCTATTTTGTTTATTTTGAAGAGTAGAAATGATTGGTGTTATTCATTCTAACTTTTGAACCAATTGATAATTGAACCAATATACAACTGGAAGCTACTATTAGCTGCTAGCTAAAAAAGCTAAATATTTTACGAGCCAGGTGATTCCGATTCCGTGAGACCAACTTACAGCTCCTAGTATAAAAAGGTTACTCGTTAAAACACTTCTCAGTACCATGGTCATGGAAAAGAGCAATACTTTCATACTTTTGATTTGTTTGCACTTTGAACCGTCACCATCACACTTTCAGTTCAGTTTAACTTTCTCTCGGAACTGATGGCCGCTTTTGTAAGCCTAATCAAGGAATAAAAAACAATTTTTTTTTCACGGCAAGGAAATCACATACTTTGACCTGTACTCGGTTTCAGTGACAATAAAAAAACTATTTGTTTTTTCACTTCATGCAAAAGCAGCTTCATTTTCAATTTGGAAGCATTGTTTTCATATACTCAATGCTTTAAAGCCTAGATTGATAAAAGATTCAAAATGCAACTTCTCGACAACTTTTAGGGGTCATATTTCATTTCCTTTATTCTTTTGGCTGAGCTAAAAACGTAAACTTTAACTTAAATTAAGAACACCCTGCATAGCCAATCGGAAAATACTATAATTACTTTATTTTGAAACGGGTAAATAATGTAAGGATGGATTGTAATATGGAGAGCAGTAAATGGCGGAAAGAAAAAATATTAAAGTTAAATGATAGTCATTGTATTAAGATGAACTAGAATACTTCATTAATTCCATTATAGAAGCAGAAGTGCCATGACTGCAAGGCGCAGTTGTTCAAAAGCCGTTTAGCACTAACCAACCTAGGGTTAAATATTAAACCCATGGTCTTGTTTCCGACCTTACAGGAAAGGAATGTGAGTTGTAAATTAGGTAATTAACAAGTTTTTACCTTGGAAAATACAAACAGCATTAAAAAGGAACTCTTAACCTTTCGTAAAGAAGAAATTGCTGCTGTAATCTTTGTTTAACCCAGAGTTCAAGTTTACCAGCTTCTGAACAACCCATCAAATTTCTTCAACTAAAATAGTTCTTATTATGTCAGGAAGTTCTTGTTAATAATTAAGATATACTGAAGAAGAAGACACCCTTACCTCCAGCTCCGCAATGGCTTCTACGTTACCACTGTACATTTCCGAGAGATCCTAACCACAATTATACGTTAAGAGCTATTAGCAAACCAATTTTTCTTTTTCTAAAGGAAAACATTTTTTTTACAGGAGTAGGAAGGTTTATATTCCATATAATTCCGTCTGAGAAATAACATGTCTCAAGGATAGTTATCTCGCATTCTAGAGTCTTAAAACTAACTTTGAAATAAACACTATGAATAATTCACGAGTGTGTTTTAATTCCTAAAGATTTCATATTTCAAAGGCTTGGTTGTTTATACGTTAACTGCTAAGCTCTGCCAGTTCTAATCACTCACTAAAGACATTTTCAGCATCCTGGGCTTAACGTTATTTGTTTTCTCATGCAATGAAGTAGTTGTGTTTTTAAATTATAGAGATATTTTGTTGACAGGGATGGGTGGGAAGGGGAGTTAATTTGAACAAAAAATCAGTCGAGCATAATACTATTTTTGCGTCCGACGAAGGAGAACGCATACTAATCTTGCTGTTGCTCGCGGGCTCAATCCTGATGCTATCTTTCGTCGAGCGATTTTCGTCTGGCTGGAACATAAGCCTCGACTCCATGCTATCGTGACCGTAGTGGCATGGTGATCAATGCCGATCATGTGCTTCGTTCGTCCATTTTCCAATACCATTTTTCCAGCTTGTTGTTGCACGTGTCATTTTTAATTTGGTTTGACTATTTACCAGGTTGTTGTCGCTGTATAACTGAAAGTAAGTGGGAGTTTATTGAGTTGTTTAAATGCAGACAATGTTCTTCGTTCGTCCATTTTGTAAGTGTTGAGACCATGTGTTTTGTTCGTCCATTTTCCAGCTGGTTCTTGTTGTAACTAATTGTTTATTTTTCTAATAAAGATATTTTGACAACTGTCGAACGCACTCTATTAATCTTTGATTACTTCTAGTTTTAAGATAAATTTAAAACAAGAATGACGTCATTTACGACTATTACCAGTCCCCTTCAGGACGCGGCCATGAACCAAGATGGAGAAAACTTCTCAAATTTCAAAATACTAGGAAAAAAGTAACATTTGACCAAAAACAATATCGTTTTCGCAAAAGCGCTTAAAATTGTATGATAGATAGTTTGAAACCAGAAACAAGAAAAAGGGTTAGTTGCACTTTGATTGTAATTCAACTTACGACTTCCTTTAACAGTTCTAACGTCATTCTTACGCATCCATGAAGTTTGAAACTCGTCTATATTCATTTTCTTGCATATTAACAAAGTTACCTCTGTGATAGCCATTCCATGTGGCATTTACAAGAATGTTGCTTCTGAAATTTTTGGGTTAAGTTCCCAGATAGAGATAAGAACTGTAATAACTTTTAAATGTAGGCTTTATGTTACTTTATTCATTTAAAGGAATTAGAAAACGCTGAAGAAGAGAGTAATGCTGTGAGACAAGAAAAAGGAGAAGAAGAGGACGAGGAGCTAAACCAGGGAACCATGAGAAAGGTGAATAAACTGCAGGTGCTCGTGCTTCTCTTCAATCATATGTTCTCTATCTTGATAGCTCATTGTTCCTTAAAGAAAAAAAAGACTTTTAGAATTCTTATAACGCTCTAGACACAAGCTACCTAATTGCATTCGTAATTTTCACAGTTTACACTGCTGTGTCATTTCACTTGCAGTCATTTCATTCATCAGTTTTTGTTGAAACATTGTTTACACGTTTCCCCCTTATTAGGACACATGCAGTCGCTTCAAACAGAGTTGCAAAATCTTTAGTTTTTTTATTTTAAAATCCCTTTGCCAAAGGGTATAATAACTGACAATACACGCACGAGATGCTAACTACTGTTTTCTGTTGCGGTCTGTGGTGTTTCGTTGTGTGCTTAAACCAAACTCAAAGAAAAAAGAAAAGAAAGCATCTTCATCAATTTATTTATTTATTTATTTTTTGCGAAAAAAACGAGCGAAATTGAAATTGCGGATCTGTGCCCAAACATCACCGCACCTCGTCCCATGAGCCCCTGCGCCAATCTTTTAATCTCTTTCTCTACAGTCCTCCTCCACGTTGTCTTTGGTCCTTCTTTTCTTCTTCTCTCCTCAGGCGTCCATGTCATTGCAATATTTTCATCGCTTCTTCTAACCTGTCTCAATATATGGCCGATAATCTTCCATCTTCTGGTCTTAATTTCATCGCTGAGTGGCCTCATTACAGCTCTTGCTAGCAGAGCCTCAGTTTTTATGTGCATGATCTTGCTATCGGACGCATAGGATTTCGCGTAGGGCTTGTTTTGAAACACATACACAATATATAAGGAGTGAAAGTACAAGTAATTACTGCACTGGAAAAGTTTTGAATTAATTCGTAACATTATTAAGGGCCACAGAGAAGTCTTAGACAATCAACAGCTCAAAAACGAAATCCAGCTCGCAGTCCCAATCTTATACAATATGAATACTGAATTACTTGTACAAATGATTCCTTACCTACGTTTCTGATTTGAACTGTATGTTGATTGTCTTGTTGCTGCTTTGTGTCAGTTCGCAGATATTCAAGGAGCGATTTACAAACTGCACAATGTTGGCCATTGCCAGGTTTTATTTTACATTATTTTCATTGAAAAATAATAAATCTGTGCCTAGGATCTGTGACACATCCCGACGGGGTATTGCAATTAAATATTGTGTTACTTCGTGTGACACATAACGCGGTAGCACATTGTTCGAGTATTTACCTGTGTTTACTTCTGTCGTCCATTCGACTCATCAGATCAGTCTTCCCATTGTGGTTGACCAGTACAACATAATAATAATAATAATAATAATAATAATAATAATAATAATAATAATAATAATAACAATTATAATAGATTTTTATATAGCGCTTAATCTTGAAGCTCTAAGCGCTTTACAAATAAATACAGTTTTTTTTTAACATTTGAGGATCTTAGTTAGTAGTCTGCAATAGTGGCTCACATATATTAACAACCGTAAATGCCCTCAGTGAAGAAAACAGACCACAACACCGGGATCACTACCCTGCTCTTTTCGACAAGTGTGTGGGTTCTTTTAAGTCCCCGATAGAGTGTCGAGAGACAAGACCTACGGTTTAACGTCCTCATCCGAGAAGACTACGTGAAAGTTTAACCATTTGCAGATGTTAGGGCAAAGGCAGCACTTTCTCCTCAATTATTTTAAGACCCTGAGTGATGATCCGGCTGGGAATCGAACCCAAGCCTCCCGCACGATAGACTAGTACTTTACCAGCTAGGCTACTACCAGGTGGCGGTCTCCTTTTGAACAACAGTTTCCTTAATTTGTTCTCTTTTTTGCTTCAAATCGTAATGTTTAAATTTCAATATATCAGACTGAGCGAAAAATCAAATAGCCTTTCTTCCAAACATTAAATTTGCTACAAAATGAGCTTTTTATCAAAATAGAAGTTACAGCTGATTTATTATAGCTGGCTTTGATGTGCTGTAAGGTTGTAGGTCATTACTGAGTGTGCACTTTGGTGTTGGTTTCTGATCATGAACAGAAATGTATTTCTTCAAGAATTTCCTATTATGGTTATCCTGCCTGAGCCATCAACACACAAAACATTGGTGAAACTGGGGTAATAATAATAATAATAATAATAATAATAATAATAATAATAATAATAATTATAATAATAATTATAATAATAACATGGCATTTATATATGCACATATTCATGAAATGCTCTATGCACATTACATTAACTTAATCATGGAATCAATAAAAAGCTAAAGTAAAAAGATGTGTTTTCAGTCTTGACTTAAAAATAT
>JAOBBB020342139.1:0-10363 GCA_025331005.2 Zoanthus gigantus | reverse complement strand
TGGTGCCGATGTTACGCCAAAAGGCATACGCAGATATCTATATCGATCTTCCTGTGGGCTTCCACAAAGTAGTCAGCGTAATACTTTCATCATCAAGTGCTATTTGATAGAATCCATCCTTGGCATCAGGGGTTGAAAAAAAAATGCATTGTTCAATTTTGGTAACAGCTCATAAGTGTTGGCATTTGATAGTGGGACGCTTTATTGCTATGTTCAAGTCTTGCGGATCTAAGCATATGCGCATCTTTCCTGGCTTGGACACAACCACCATACTGCTAATCCACTCTGTAGGCTGTTCTTCGTTGATCATGATGTCTCTACTTTCCAATTCTTTTATCTTAGCTATCACAACTTTCTGTGTAGTGCAACTGGACCTCTGCTAGGACTTTGTTGTACAGGTTGTATCATAGGGCTCAAGTAAGATTTTGTTTTTCCAGTAAGTCCCAAACCTCCAAAAACATCTTTGTTACTCTTCATATAAAATTATTATGTCTTAAGTTAACTTTGATTGTTGTTTTTAACTGACAACATTGACTTCAGCAAGGTTGACATGTTATTTAATTATTCTTGCTGTTGGTTTTGACTCTCCCGAGGGAAGGTAACTGAAAGCAGTTAAATAACTTACGCCTCACTGTGCTTTTCTCCAGAGGTGAATATCCTTGTTGAGTAATTGTATAGATAAATTATTGTACTTGATAGCATTACAATGCACCAGTGACCACGTGACACAAAAGTGTTGGATTTTTTGTTGTAATTCAGGATCTAAAAACGTGATTTTTGATAACTACTGAGTCCCTTTGCATCATACACTGTCAATTTGCTCTACACTGAAGAGTGATTCGTCGCTTTCTGTGACTCGCGATCAACTAAATATTCTTTTTGTGTTAACTGATGAACTCTTCCGCGCCTGGTTGTTCAACAACAAACTGCAAAATGGTTGAACTTGTGACACGCGGCGCATTTTTGACCTTTTGCCGGACAAATTTCAGACTCTCCATGGCGTTTTTCACCACAATATGTACATATTCCTTTCAAATTTTCCGCTGAGTAGCCAGAGATGTTAACTTTACTTTTCCCGCTGTGTCAACTGGTTGCAGCTGCGGAAACAGAACTGGAGTTAATTCAATTATTTTTCAGACGTTCCCTGGATTTTAAACGTGGCTATACAGGTAAGAATTTGTTAATTTGTTGTTTATGAAATTGGCTTTGCTCTCTCAGAAATGAGTTTGCGATCAATGTGCATCTGAAAACTTTGCAAATTAATATCTAAACACTTTGGCTGGCGCTGTAGCCGGATACAAGTTGAACACTTGGTTTCTCATATACAAGTTAGCTTATATTTGACTTTGTCATTGGTAAGATTAACAGAAACTTAAAAATGTTGCGAAGTTTGATGATAATGGCAAAAAATTAGCGAGGATATAGTCAAACACTTTGCTCACACAAGTTTGCACGAGATTGGCGTTGAGATATCAAATTCAGCTGAAATATACAAGCCATCACTTCGCTAGCTTCAAACAATTTTTAATTATTATAAGCTTGTTTATCTTTCTTGCAAATAATTTTCATGTTGCAGCCGTCCAAGCTAGAAATTGAATTAGCGCTTATGCTTATTAAAATTAATATGTCGTAATAAAGCTATTTTTTACTTCTTTTCTGCATGCAAACAATTCTGATAACAAAACATTCTAAGTAAAAAACAATTTATGTGTCAAAGCTTTTTTCGCCACAGATACATAAAACACCAATAATACTAAGTGCATGTTTCCTATTTTATATTCCCAAAAAACTATATTTATACTGATGATAAAATATTCTACTGGGCTCCGTCATGTGAATTGTATAATGAAAAAGCTCTCGCTCTCCCCAGGCGTGACAATCAATACTATCCCGTGCACACCATGGATGATGTTTGCGTAATATGCAAAAAGGAATGCAAAAGGGACTCTCTGGGCGTGGTTACGATCGGGGAAAAGGGTAGCAAAAGAATAAATCTTACTAGCGAAAAACGCGATGATAACATTCAAACCGTTCGGGAGAAAAAGTTCACAAAGAGTGCCGTCGTTCTTACTGCCCCCTGCAGAATGTAGCACGTGCCCAAAAACGACAGGAGGAAGAGCCTTCCGCGCGTCGCAGTTCGCTGATGTGATTCACTGAGCAGTCGTTGTCATTCAAAAGTAACTGTTTGTACTGCGGAACAATAGTAGACTTTAGTGAGGAAAAGAAACGACATAAGAAAGGCTTTTCCCGTGACTACCATAGAGACTAAAGACAATATACTCAAGATTTGTGCAGAAAGACAGGACACGTGGGCAGAAGTTGTTAAAACCACAGTTTTACATGTTCACGATCTTCCTGTTGCAGATGCTGTCTATCATCAAAGCTGTAATGTGAATTTTCGCACTGGAAGACAAATTCCCAAGGACTATGCCACAGATGAAACCACTAACAAGAAAAGAAAAACGGGTCGACCACAGAACAAGGTTAAGCATGATGCTTTCACCGCAGTTGTAAGATACTTACAAGAAAACGACGAAGAGCAACAAATCACTATTAGTGATCTCTGTACGAAAATGCAAGAACACCTCGAAGATTCCAATAACTCAGCTTATGGGCCCACTCACATGAAGGACATGCTGAAGGGACATTTTGGGTCCGTATAGTTATAACGGACGTAAATGGTAGGCCAAATGTAGTCACTCTCAAAACAACAGCAGATGCAATACTCCAAGAGTTTCATACTCAGTCCTGTAACAAGGACCAAGAAGAAGAAAAACTAAGCATCATTCGGGCCGCGGCGAAGCTAATCAAGCAAGATATCAAAGCTATTACAACTGACGCGTCCTATCCGAAAGTGGACGACGATTGTTTAGAGAAACATACAGTTCTTGCCTCTTTCGCTTCAAGTTTTCCTCGAGAACCTTATGGCTGGAAAGCACCGCTTCAAATTAACCTCAATTGGAGAAGCTGTCATGCAGGCATCACGACCGCGCGCCCTTATTGCTCCATTGCAGATTGGTTTAGCAGTCCAATTACATCATGGATTTGCATCTCGCTTTTTAGTCGATACCCTGAATAGTCATGGTTTTTGTTCATCATATAATGAGGTTCAGTGTTATAGTAAAAATGCTGCAGTTCATCAGTGAACTGAGATTCCCTTTTTTAAAGGAGAGTGCGTCCAATATTCAGCAGACAACGTCGATCACAATATTAGAATCCTAGATGGGAGAAATACATTTCACTGAATGGGGATCATATCGGCCGTGACGCCAGGGACGGAGCACGTACAATGCATTCCACGACGCCACATTGAACTGAAAGAAATAACATCTGCCGGACATATCCAGATTGTCCAGCCCGTAGAGCCAAGGCATCCAGTAGAAATCAGGTATAATGACGTGGTTATTAAGAGAGTCACAGATCCTTCAAGGAATATTGACCTTCTCTGGGACATTTCGCTGTTATTCGACAGTGAGACACGAACAAGTTGGGCTGGTACGATACAATCAGTTCTTCAAGATGACCACCCAGGAAAATTGTCTGTCTTGTTCCTCCCCATGACTTACATGAACCCTAGTGACAATACATGCTTCTACTCCACCCTAAAGTTTCTATCAGAGCATGCGCAAAAACATAACGTACAAACCACAATCGTCACCTTCGACCAGCCCTTGTGGTGGAAGGCGTACAACTTGATTCAGACAGAACCTGTTGGTAGCGCCATTCGCAATGTTATTGTTAGGATCGGAGGGCTTCATACAGAAATGAGTTATATTGACGCTATGGGCCATCTAATGGCAGAGTCCGGTCTCAAAGAACTGTTGGAGCTTTTGTACGCGTCTAATGCAGTTGACCATATACTCACAGGAAAAGCTATCTCGCGGTCAGTAAGAGGTCATTTTCTGGTGGACGCAGCCTTGAACGCTCTTCTCTACGCTGCAGCTCTGCAAGTACCTATCCCGCAGCTACAAAGCACAGTTGGTGGGTAACAGCACTACTGTACATGTTACCAAAGGCATAATAAATAATACTAATAATATTTACTACTACTACTAATAATAATAATCAACATTTATATAGCGCTTAATCGTTGCTGCTCTAAGCGCTCTATAAATACAGGTTTCAGCAATTGAGGGTCTTCGATAGTTCGCTATATTAGAAACATTACGAAATGCCCTCAGAGAAAGAGACACAACACAAATCCGGGATCACAACCCTAGTGTGTCAGGAATCTGGACCTACGGTCAAATGTCCTTATCCGAGAAGACGGGAAGGTCTAACCATTTTCAGATGTTGCAGGAAAGGCAGCACCTTCTCCTCATTTATTTTAAGACCCTGAGTGAAGGTCCGGCTTGATCCTGAACCTCCCGAACGGCAGACTTTCATTTTACCAACTAGGCTTACCAGGTATTGGCATGATATCCAAAGTTCCTAATATTTATATTTTGTTTATTGTTTCTGGATCAATCCTGGTTTCTGGTAAACCACTCACCCACCCTCCATAGGGTTTGGGTTAACTCTAACACCAACCCTAACCCTAACCCCAACCCTAGGGAGGGGTGGGAGAGTAGTTTAACAGAAACCGGGATTGATCCTTGTTTCTTTACAATTAGGTGACGTCAATGCCGTCCAGCTTCCAATGCGCGCAGACTATGACAGGCAAATTAATGATGGTTCGAGCTGTAGGTATTAGCAGTAAAAATTCCACGAAAATTATATTAGAATTAAACTTTAAACTTTAAAGTAATCATCTTCTTGTGACAGTGTTCTTATGTACGTAACTGAAGTAGATATCCATTTCTCAATTTACGTTTTCAGTATTCCCCGAAAGTACATCGAAAAGTAGTGTCAATCTGCTAGCGTGCTAGCGAAAGCCCGCTCGTTTCTTGATCAGCTGATGAAGAAGGAGAAATCCTGAAAAATAGTAAGCGATGAAGGCGTGTGGGAGTCCATTCGGGAGTCTGTTGAGGCCACAAAAGTGTCCCTCAAAGAGCAAAGCTTCTTATCCGCTTTGTGGATCCAGTATACTAAAATGGTCCAAATTCTGAGACTGTTTATAAAAGCAGAGCGCACAGGCAATTGGGAGCTGCACTTGGAATCTCTCTCACTCTAATGCTTCCTTATCTTGCGGCGCCGGGTCACAATTTGTACGTCAAGTGCGCACGCCTTTATTTACAGTCTATGAGCAAACTTGAAAATGATCATCCAGACGTATATAGCAGCTTTATGTCAGGTCTTCATGTGGTCAGAAGGAGTGATAGATATTGGAGAGGCCTGTCCACCGACCTAATCATAGAACAGTGTTTGATGAGGAGCCTCAAGACCAGCGGGGGGCTAACAAGAGGACGGGGTTTAACAGAATAACAGCGTGTGACATGGCTTCTGGCAATGCCTGCGTGCTCTGAAGTCAATCGTGTCATGCAGGAGCTCAGTGTTGTCAACTATACATCTGGCGAGCAGAACAAGGACATGTCGAAAACCAGAAGAATGCGTGATGTTAAGGACAGCCTAACAATAATCACTGCTTTGAACGATCGGAATCCATTTTCCCAAGAGCCGCACCTTAGGAACGTAATGAGCGGAGTACATGCACATAGCTCAGCGAATGTAGATGAAGCACGCTAAATAGGAGAGGAAGTTTTTACATCCATGACGGGAAAGACCATCACGGAGTACACGTTTAAGAAAAATGAACAAGCCATCACCCTGGCTTCTAAGTGTGCAATCAAGATTGATAATGAACTGATTCAAGTCGATCCTGTTCCAGCGACTTAACTTGGCGGCTAACAGCTCCGAAGACCTTGTATCCATATTTCGCTACGAGTTGAGCAGTTATCCGACATCTCTATTTGATTCTCCACTAAGGATGAGGCAAACCAATAAGCCAGCTCTAGCAGACACCATCTGGTCCAAGCTGACCCCGGAAGTAGCCGGCGAGACAGTGCCTCGTGATCCTGATATTCAGTATGTGTTGGACGGAGGTGCGCTGCTGCCTGTTTCACACCGACGCTAACACTCATGATCTTTACTTTATTTCTGAGCCAAAGAGTAACTCATTAACACGGCGAGTACGGAACTTTAAAAAACATACAATCGGAACTAGGAACTGAAATTTGCGAAAACATTCTCTTTATTCATGCAGTACTCGGATGTGACACCACTTCTCGTGTACATGGGATAGGAAAGGGCGCATCTTTCAAGAAGTTTATAACGTCATGCCAATACCGACAGCATGCTGCAGTGTTTCAGGGCGTTGCAACGAAAGAAGAGGTCATCGCTTCAGGGGAAAATGCGCTTGTGCTCCTATTCAACGGCAAGATACGACAAAGCCTCGATACTCTCCGATATCAACGCTACCAGGAAATCTTACAAGAAACACTGCTAAAATAGATGCAAAAAGCCTCCCTCCAACATCCACTGCAGCAAAATTCTACAATCTCCATGTGCAGGCCCAGGTCCCTCAGTGGAGAGGGGAAGAAGTTAATGTGGAAGAGCGGGGATGGCGGATGATAGACGGTCAGGTACTTCCTATCATGACGGACTTACCGCCACCACCAGAAAGCCTCCTGCACATTGTGAGGTGCAACTGCAAATCCGGATGCAGCACCATGGGGTGTTCATGCCGCAAGCACAACTTGGAATGTTCGCCTGTTTGCAGCCAGTGCAGAGGATCTAGCTGCACGAATTCCTTTGTTGTACTACAAGAACACGACGATAGTGAGGACGAATAAAAGGTAGCTTTTTAAAGATAGCCTTCTTGTGTGATCGAGTATCTGAGAGCTGGTAAATTTTAAATAATTAAGAACATAAAATAAAAAGTATATATTGGCTACTCGCTCGGCTAAGTTTTTTGTTTTTCCTTTGCTTGTTTGTTTTCTAATTTGTTTATTTTATTCAGTTTCTAAATGGTTTTTCCAAATCCAAATCTACCAGTGGAACTAACATTGGTCTTTCGAACACTAATATTCTATAATCACCTCATATTATCATTATTATTATTACGTATTATTTTGTATTTAAATTGTAGTTACAGTTATAAGTTTAACGCCAGTTTGCACAACGCAGAATTTGTAATTTTAGTTAAGCACTGTTTGTACTATTTCCTAGAATCATGTTTAAACTTTATAAGTTAATACAGTGATCTCATTGCGAACCATTGATAATACAAATATCTTACGCCACATGGGTATTTTTTAAAAACGATTTTCTCTTTACAATAGTAAATTTGGTCCAGTTTGTGCCTCTTGCTATCATATAGTGATAAATGACCTATAATATGGTAGCTGTTTTTCCGTCTGTACTTCTTCGGCTGTAACTAATAACTAAAAGTGTAAAATGCCGCTGAATCTCTTTCTAAATCATCAATAAGGTCTTTGAAATATTTTTTAAAAAAATATAAAAATCTCCGGTGAAAGTAAACGTGTTTAAACCTTCAGACAAAATTATTTCCGTCCCAGCCTTGTTTTCATGTTGCAGGAGAGAGCGAGTATAAACTATTTTAATTTTAATGGCTTTCCCGTGTAAGATTTTCTTAGAACTTTTAGTATGTTATTTAGAGTAGTCGTCTGGTCTATATTTCGAAAAGAAACCTTCTTTTGCAATTAGTGTTAGGTCAAACCATAAATTGACTGGACTAATGCGGCAAAACTGGTTTTACATGGGTCATATTACAAAAAGGAAAGGCATTTACTACTCATTGTTAATTATTTGTAATTCTGGAAACCAGCATGTGAACCTGCTGATTTTCACACCCATGGTACCTACACTAGTCGGGTTTTTCTTTAATGGTAACTGAAAATTGAGATATTGGTGTTATTTGCCCGTCACATGTCAATGAATCTTAGTTCGTGTTTGCATGTTGTATCTACCCTGGCTTGCGGACTTGCTCGTTCGTGATATAATACGAAACACTTGTAAATAAAAACGATATCAAGCAATTCACATGTGATAATCTCCATTTATTTCTCTGCTTGGTAAACCACGTGCACAGTTTTGTCACTGTTAGATTTTTTATCTATTTTCTTTGCCATTTCACTAGCTCTTGCAATGTCTTCTGCTTTATCATGGGTAAGTATTGTTTCCTTTTCTGAACAGCATTTCTTGAATACGTTTGTCTAAAAGCCTAAAAAAGAAGGTCTCTAATTAACTGCGTCTCGGGTTTTTACTGATCTGCTCTCGAATTCTCCCAAACGTTCGCCTCGGTTTTCACCAGGCTATGAAGGCCCAGAGAACATGTTTTTTTTTCTTAAATGCACCACATACTAATTTTTGCAACTTTATAAGTACTGAGAAAGATCTATCTGTGTCCAGTCATCCAATACTAAATTAAGAAATAGAACATGTTTTCCGTGCCTTTATAGCCTGGTGAAAACCGAGGCGAACGTTCGGGAGAGTGCGAGAGCAGATCAGTGAAAACCCGAGACACAGTCGATTGTTTTCACCTGCTCGAGAATTCTCACAAACTTTACCGAGGTTTTTAACAGGCTATGGAGACACGGACAAGATGTTTTATTTCTTTTTTAAAATTATTATTTTCAGTCTTAACAAAGAAAAAGACGATATACGAAGCACGTACTGTAAATTCTCACAACTCGGAGACAGTTAACCATATTGCCGACGTCATTTTCGTGCTTCATAGCACTATGAAAACACACTTGTTGGCCAGTCAAAACGCACGTACTATCCAAATTATTTTATAATTTACTTTGGCTCGCTGTGATATGAATATTAATACTTTTGTGAAAATTAAATGAAATTCTGTGCATGAAAACCAGCAATTAAAGTGTCCGGTACTTGTGATTGTATTAGACAAATAGCAATATTTGTTGGACATTGTTCAATGTTTGGAAGTTATTTTGATTCTAATGTATATTCTGTAATTACTAAAAACAGAAATTGATGCTATTGTAAGAGTTTTCAAAGAACGATGGAACATGGAAGTTTTCAAACATCTTTGGTGGTATAAATAGCATTGAAGACGTTAAGTGTTTATTGATTAGGTTTTTTCAAATTTATTTACTAGCAAAGACGTTTCATTTGTGGAATGAAACATATTGTTAGGCATTCAGTATTGGCATCATCGTTTGTTTTCGTCGCTTTTTAAAAGTTAGAAGTTCATCCGTATGTATCTGGATATAGCTCGTATAGACTAACTTGTCTTGTGTCTTGTCGCTCGAAGAAGAATTGGGCGAAGATTTTTTGCATTCTCCACTTTCAAGAAATGCGCACTAGTTTTACCATCGATCGCCATATTAATTTTTGTGTTTACTAGTTGCAAAGAACGTGATGTCATGTTCGGTTCTAGACTAAAACTCAGACCTCGCGAACAAAGTTTTATTCAAAATTTGCGTTTTTGAGACGCAAAAAAAACGTGGTTGATTTTTTTTTTGAGGACTTAAAATATTAAATTAGTCTTTTACAACTACAAAATGTATATATATATAAAAAAAACGCCAATAAAAAAATCCGTGTCGTTTACTCTATAAATAAAGTCCAGTTACTTATTTTGCTTACGACAATTATAAATTTTTCAACGGCTTGAGTTGTCTTAAATAAGCCGGCCTCGGCGCTAACTCTCGAAAGTGAGTCATTTCTTAGTCAATCGTGGTTGCCGGGTTACAGCGCTGTTTAACCCAGGCGCACTTTCTGCCTTTCACATGAAAGTTCCATGTTACAAATGTTTTTGAGAGGAATTCATAGATAATATCATTTTTTGTTTGTGCATGTACAAACAAAAGTAGTGATTGCTTATCGGGTTTGCGGGTCTTCGAAGTCAGTAATTTTCTCATGGTTTGCGTTGTCCAACAGAGTAGTTTACAACCGATTTCGCATGGTCTGATTAAAGAAATCCCTTAATGGACAGGAGTGTAAGATATATCTAATCGCACATTTGTTGCAGCTTTTTTTTTACACGCACGGCAGTTTCTTGTTTTTAAAATATAGCATATTCATCTTTTTAATGTTCAGCTCGATGTTGCTTGTGTGAAATTGATACTAGAAAGTGAACGAGTTTTCTCTAGAAAGATCAAAAAGAAGACGATTCTTAGAAGTACTTTGTATATATTGCCTCTGTAGTTTTTTGTGTGAAAATGGCTTCCGGAAACACAGTGCTTCAGGCAGATTTATAGTTTTTCTATAAAGTTAATAGGAATTTAAATTCGTTTCAAACAAAAACAAAAAAGTTTTGCTGGTAGCCATGCTTTCTAAATAACCATGATTGGGACTTATTTTAATCGGCAAGCGACAGCCCCGGAATTAAAATCGTAAGATTCAAAATCTTCCTCAGATACACCGTAGTGAATTGAGAAAAATTTGCTATAGTCCTTCGTCGTAGTCAATGCCATTTTTTAAAAAGCACGTGTGT
>JAOBBB020342046.1:0-10363 GCA_025331005.2 Zoanthus gigantus | reverse complement strand
ATATATGAAAATGTCTATCTACAGTAGTATATACAGTAGAAAATGACCACTTTAACAAACTAGAGGGGAGGGGGCAGTGCACCCCCCCCCCTACCTGCTTCCGACGACCCTGTTGAGGCCGAAGCTGATAAATAAATAAACAGAGCCCTGCATAAAAAAAAGTCGTACACAATTTTTCTGAGCGTTCATCCTTCATCTACCCAACTATCTCCATCACCATACATCTTAATTATCATTAAGTAAAATTTACGTTTGTGCTCCGCCTTCCACAATACAATGAGCATTAATGTTACATCTCAGTGCACTGCTGCCAGGGCAAGGAGTATCCTGTTGGTCACAGTTGGTGCCATGGTAACCAGCTAAACATGTATTGGGGCGGCAAGTACCATTCCCTCTCGGACCACCGTCACATGTTCCATGAACGCAAGTGCAGGCTGCAAAGTTAAGAAATAAAAATTTAAAAAAAAACCGAGGTCACACATGCATCAGAACAAAACGTTTTTAACAAGGATGGCATACTTCAAGTGATTACAACTCTCAGTAATCCGACAGTTTTTCAAAAAATATATTCTGAACCATGGACTAAAATAAATACTCTTGTAGTTCTGAAGCATTTCCTATTCTAAACCTGCATGGATGACCTTAAAAACGCATTAAAAGTTGCCAATAAGTCAACAATATTCGGAACAATACAATGGATTATGAATTTACAGTAAAGACCTAAAAACACAGTCGCTAAATAGTGATCTTTTTTTTTCGTTAGAAACTTCCACGAGCCTTTTTGGCTCTAATCAGGTTGCTGTTGCAAAGACGGGAAACGTAGACTTAAAAAACAAGTTCTTTGCAAAAAAAAATGATACTTGATAATCCTACATCAAAGTACATCGATAGCATATTCGCTTCGTGAGTAGACACATTGCATTTAAAATCTCGGAAAAGCATTTTTAAACATTCTCGAAGTTATCTGTAGTCCTGTTTGCGCCATCACTCTAAAAACTTGTTTTAATACCCGCACAAAAGAATTGCATAACTTCTGTTTATAATGTCCATACTGTTATTGAAGTGTTGAAGAACAAATTTATGTTATATTCGTTGAGTTTTACAGACAAAAAAAAAACGCGTACGATAAAGAAACAAAAACAAAATGTACGTCTGGAGTCTCTATATGTATTCATATCAATCTACGTTAACTTGTACGCTGTGGCCAACGCTAACTTGTAGGAAGAACAAGAGGCTCATTAAGCCTTTACTCGTGGTACGCGTGGGACCGGGAACAAATCCCAAATATGGCAGTCACTGGACCGAATCGCTAATCGCGACATGAAGAAAAAAGAAAAAAGAAAAAAGAAAAAGAAATCGAACCCGAAAGTTGACTCGTGTTACCACGAGTAAAAAATGTTAATGTATTGTTTTATTTTTATATAACCCTGTTTCAATCTGTAAAATCTTTAGCAAAGTTTGAAAACTGACGTAAGGTGTCAGTTCGAGACTCATAAAAGTACCCGAGGGTCTTATTTTGGACCCTAAAAGGTCCCATTTTTGAGTTCCCGTGGCCCAGTGCAACCTATATATGTTTCATGGCATTATCTCGCAAAAAGGTTTTCAAACTTCCTTAAAGAGAAGCGTTTAAGTTTTGATGTTTAATTCACATGAAATGACACAGCGAAGATTGTTCACATTTGGCACAGCAAATTCAATTTCTCGCCCTTTTCCCTTACATGCATCCGTGGTGCCATTGCGCATGCTATTTTAGCCAATATTTGAGCCCAAATAGCCTTACTCGACCCAGTCCACAACTAATGATTAGTGTAACTCCACTAGTGTACCACTGCAAACCCTACATAATGACTTGACTACTCTACTAGGGTCTATTTTCAAAAAAAAATGAAACATGTTCCAAACAGAAGGCTCCATTTATTTGCCGGCTAGAGACAACTGGCCTTAGAGAAAGCTCACTTTCCCCGATACAAGCTCAAAATCCTAGGGGAACTACGGAACATTCAAGATAATGCTTTTACTTAAAAGTGAATAGAGTAGACAAGGTAGTTAAAAACTTGACATAATTCATCACTTTAAAGTAAGTTCCATTTCAACATATATTGCTTCAATTGGCAGAGGGCGAGAACTGGTTGAAATTTAACACTCGAACATCAAACTGTCCTCCTAGCCTGACGTCATATATTTATAATCCAACTTTTTAAAGTAAGTTCTTACCCATTTCAACATATGTTGCTTCGATTGGAAGAGGGGCGAGAACTGGTTGAAAATTTGACACTTGACCATCAAACTCTCCTCCAAGTCTGATGTCATACAACATTGATGTCTGTAGAAACATGTAGATTAGCGATCATCATTTGAGTCAGTCTTACGTCAGCCATCAAAATGACCAATTCAGCTTTTTAATACCAAAACTTCAGCAACTCAACACTTAAATTTGACAAGAAGCTTAAGTTTTAAGTCTATAATGCTGTTGATTTACTCAAATATAACCCTCCTAACACTGCTTATATGACAATGATCAAAAACATTTCAACTTTGAAATGGAAAATATATGCACTGTACGTACTCCCAATTTGACTTCAATATTCCTATTAAAAACAAGTATTCATAAAAACAAAGCATAGGCCAGGAAAACAAACAAAAAGGGCCTGTTACTTTTTGAAAGGTCTTTCCCTATTTAACTCAATAGGGACTTCAAGATATGGGAAAGGCAACGGTAAATGGAATGACAAAGAACAATAGCCCTAATTATAGAATAGAAAAGTTGCACGGTGGAAAGTACCGTCCTGACCACCGTTTTCATTCTATACGCCGCGGAAAACTCTTTTTTGGGATTTTGTGGACAACGTGAACGTCAAACAACAAAATATGACAATCTTGTAATTATTGTCAAATATTATTATTTCACGTGTGAAAATAACGGATTTCCATGCGATAATCTTTTGAATCTTTTGGTGTTTAAACAATAACATATACTAAATGTTTTAGCAACAATTTGTACACCGTATACACTTACAAAATGTTAATAGTGTCATTGTAAAACTCTGAGATCTATGCATACCTTCGAAGCCTGGTGATGCACAACAACTAGATTGTCCTGTTCAAGGCAATAAGATTTATCATAAATACTTCATCCTCACAGCCACTACAAGCATCATCATTACTTCCAACATCTTCATCACAACCACCACCACTATTATCATCACTACCACCACAATCATCGTCACTACCACCACCATCATCATTACTTCCACCACCATCATCATAACAACCACCATCATCACCATCACTATCATCACCACCACCTTCGCCATCATCATCACTACCACCATCATTATCTTCATCATTATCTCCATCATCATCACCGTTATCAACTTCATTATATCAAGCTTATCATCACTGATCACCAACACCATCAGCACCACCACCATCATCATCATCACTATCATCATCATCACTATCATCATCATCACTATCATCATCATCACTATCATCATCATCACTATCATCATCATCACCATCATCATCATCACTATCATCATCATCACTATCATCATCATCACTATCATTACCATCATCATCATCACCATCATCATCATCTGGCAGCCATGGCCGAGAGACAGCGCACGACCAAAGGCCAGTAGTCATGGTCCCCCATGGCTGTACCCAGATCGTCAGGTGGTATATCAGTATTTCTGCTGATGATGTCTGGGAATGTGAGCTTCCAGCAGGTTGGTTTGATCTTCCATAATATCAGATTTGAGGCAAGCTGGTCTTTCCCACTGACAGTAACTATGACCAGCAAATTGTGCCCGGCGCTGGATCAGATGACTACTTAGTCAAGGCATATCTCTGTCTATCTGTTCGAGGGTTAGGTGGTTTCTCCATGAGAACTGATGTTGTTTGCTTACAGCTGGGTTTACTCTACCATGAAATTTTAGTCTTTGGAAAACTTGCTACATAAGAGGTCTGGAAAATTTACAGATCATAAGAAAAACATCACAAAGTTATTATAGTACTTATTTTAAATTGTAACACTAAATGGGAAACATTATACGTAATTGCAGCTATAAGTCTGAGAAACGATTTGTTTTAAACTGGTACTGACCAGTGTAAACATTTATTTTATATACTAACTGTCAAAAAACATTTCAAAACATAGTCACTTCAGAATATCTGCATTGAAGATTTGGAAAATGGAAGATGGAACTTTGGGTCCAAAGTTGCCTCATCACAGTAGTGACATGATACCAGTAGTGATAATTTCTGTGAAACCCTTGGGCCTAGTGCCACCATTTTTAAGTGACACTATTTTTGTATCACCGTCTCTTGATCAATGAAAGTTTTAAGCCTTAAAATATCTTGTTCAACAAGTAAGCAATATATTGTTAACTAGTTTTAACTTCTGAACATGAACAGGTTGACTCGGCTGTTGGTAAGGAAACATTGTTGTTCTCCCTTGATAGAACTTCTCCTCCTCTGACAGTGGTAAGTATCAATTTATTACTCGTGCTGGTAGGCAGCGAGTCGAGGATTCGTCTACGTGTCTTTTTGTTATTTGTTTCGGGATATTGAAGCACGTGTAAGTCTATGTAGTAAGTCTTTTAATTATTATTTTCAGTTTCTGTGTCATGTGCGGCTTCTTTTTAACAAATTTACGCTGCTCAGGGTAATATAAACGAAGCCGGAGTTGCTTGGTTATGCATGTGGGATTTGATTTTTCCGTTCATAATTTCAAAATTCGGTTACCGATTTGCTTTCTTTCCCTTCCTTGGCGACACATCCCCCTCCCATCAAAATCTTAGTAATTTATAATGATTTTTATAGCAGCAAGTCTGTTTCTCATTTTTCATGGATTCAATTTAAAAACTTGAAAGAACTGGCACGAGTAAGGCTACTGGGTAGCCTCTTGTTTTAGTGTCTAACTTTGAGAGAGATCATTGGGAGTGAAACTGTTGAATTAAATTTGTACATGTGCTATCGATTCTTGATTCTTTATATCATTAAATTTGAATTCAAGGTGTATGCACCTACTGGCCCAGTTAATCGAGATTATGATGATGTGAGGCGGTATTATGATGCAGCAAGGAATGGGATAAAAAGGTGAACTTTTTTTTTTGCTTATCATAGTTACAACTCTTGTTACAGACACTTCTTTAATATGGACACTTCTTAATTTTGTGCACGTCTTAAATGCAGACATTTATTTAACAGGGCTCCGTGAGCCATTAAAAGTAATTATTATTATAAAAGTCTTTATTTTGTTTTTTGTAGATTTAAGGCCTTAAAAAGGTCTTAAATTTGCTAAAATTTCTTTTTGCGGTCTTAAAATGCATTATATATGTAATGTCAATCAGATTGCGTTTTTCTTGCAGCCAAATCTTGATACAACATTATAAAGTAATTTGGATAGTACGTGCGTTTTGATTGGTCTACAAGTGTGTTTTCATAGCGCTATGAAACACAAAAATGGCGTGAGCAATGTGGTTTGACTGTCTCAGAGTTGTGAGAATTTACATCTTTCTCTTTGTTAACAATGAAAATAATAATTTTATAAAAGAAATAAAACATGTTGTCTGTGCCTCCATAGCCTGTTGAAAACTTCGGTCTCGACTACGTCTCTGGTTTTCTTTGATCTGCTCTCGAATTTTCCCAAACATTTGCCTTGGTTTTTTTCTTTTTTTACCAGGAATTAAATGCACGGAGAACATGTTTCCTTCTTAAACAAAACATAAGCTGTTGGCAGCGACTGAGGTACAAAATAACTGGTTTCTGAGACTGAAACTGTACTAAGCAATCTTAACACCGAACGCGGCAGTTATTGGAAGATTTTGTGCATAAGTAAAACCACTAAGTAACGATTTTTTCGAACAATTGACCCAAAACAACAATATCGTCATGACATAGCCCCTTTCAATCTAAAATTTTAAATTGCCTTACAAATGCCGAACTTCCCGAGTTCTTCTCCTTCCTACCGTTTGAAGTGAGCACGACCGAGGGTTACGCCATATAGTCGATGTCACGTGTCAATAAAATCAAAATGGCGTCTACATATCGGAGCGATCTAAAACTCGATCACGAACGGCTTTAAATTTTGCACTTTAGAACTAACTTTTACTACAGATTGATGAACTTAGACTTCAGGAAAGAACAGAAATAAAAGAAAGGTACTCTAAGGAAAGAGCATTTTATTTCATCTTTATTGTTATCCTTTTCTCAAATCGTAGTTGCCCTTCGGGCGATCAAACCTCAATTCTTAGTGGCCCAGGGCTCTTTTTAATCGCCAGTGGCGACCGTGCGACTGCCAAGTTTTAATCCTGTGATGCAAAAGCAACCAACATGGCGGATAGCCATTTATTACCCGACCTCCTCTTCTCAATGTAAATCCACTGGTCGGGTTACGCTGATTTCAGTTGGAACGTGTTTTCACAGGAAAAATTTGGACCAAGGACTGGATTCCAGAATGTTTTGCTTGTTTTGTTGGTTTGTTTTAGTTTTTCACAGGAAATTAACAACTTAATCAACAGTTGTGTTCACAGGGAAAAACGAATGCCAGAAATCCATGGAGAGTGAAAGAGCCAGTTGCAGAGAAATTCAGTAACTGAA
The DNA here is from genome assembly GCA_025331005.2 of Zoanthus gigantus. NCBI lineage: Eukaryota > Metazoa > Cnidaria > Anthozoa > Zoantharia > Zoanthidae > Zoanthus > Zoanthus gigantus. The sequence continues at coordinate 3,757 of JAOBBB020342046.1, read as the reverse complement.
AGATTGAGAATTGGTTTGGATTCCCCTTTGGAGAAACGCAGAAATGAGACTTTGGAAACTGTTTCTCACCTTTAAGCTTTTATATATCAAAGGAACATAGTCTCCAAAATGGCGACTAAACTCAAATTTTTAGTCACCAAGTTCAAAGTTTTAGTCGCATTGGTGACTGTATCGGTCGCAATTTCGAGCCCTGATATCTTTCATGAAACTGTAAATTCTTACGACTTCGAGACAGCAAATCAAATTGCTTAAGCCTGCCACAGACCCTTGCAATAGCATGAAATTTTTCATGCATGAAATCAAAATTGCATCAAATCGCTCCTTTGATTCACCTTGTGCGTAGAACTGCAATGCAGTTTTCAACACATGGAACTACAGTTACATGGACCAAACATGTTGGATAATTTTCGTACTTAGTTGCAAGTAATTGCTTATTCTCCCACAAATATGCGTGAACACGAGACAACATGCAACTAAATATTTGAAATTAGCATGATAAACCACCATTTAATCACGTGATGCAATGTTTGCAAACAAATTTGGAATACTACGCAGCCAAAGTTTGCAAAAGATTTCTGAATTGGTTACTAAACTGCAGTTATATTGGGGAAATGAAGCAAAGCAATCTAACTGGCTGGCAGCTCAAGGAAAAATCACTTGTCCTAACTCTAAAGAAATGTAATCATTCAAAGTGGGCCCATGTACAACATGGTCAGTGGAGAAAAAAGAATTCGGTGTGTGTTTTTGACAGACTACAATATCAGTACTGTGGAGTATTCCAGCAGGAATATAAGGTCACAATGCTTAGCAAAATTAGCAGATACACTGCAAATACCAAATGAGTTAAGACGGTAAAATTCAGTCATCGCTAACTTGTGTAAATCTGCATACTAGTTAGCGTATATAAAACTAAAATTTTTTGAATGGTTTGGGTTGGTTACTAAGCCGTGCACTGATATTTGGAAAATGATGAATATTTTGCAACTGTAATAAGCAAAGCAATCTAAAGCTGACTGTCCGAGGTGAAATCATTTGTGTTAATTCTGTAAAGAAACATAATCATAAGTTAACAACTATATTATAAGTCATACTCTGTAAGATTCGAGTAATATTAAAAGGTCGCGGCCACGGTACCTCACCGATTTGGCTAAAATTTTGCATGTAGTCTTGCTTTGGGGTACTAAATACAAAATTGATGTTTTAAAGTTCTAATAAATTTTATTATGGCAGTTCCGGACATGGCAGGTTTTGGTCGGTTTCGAAAGGGAGCAAAATTAATATGGCGGATCAAAGGACTTCTTGTCACCCTTCCTACCAGCTCACCTTAATCTTTTACCTAAACCATTAATGCCGCCTTAAAGAACTACCTTTGTACCCACATTCTATGTCAAATACTTCTCTGTAATAAAAAGTTTTGGTCATGATCGAGCGAAAAGTTGTAGTGTACTTCCACGTTACTTTTGAGACATGTAAATTTTGTGTAAATCGAAAGCCCGATATCTCCCATGTTATGTCGATTGACAGATTTCTTTTTATCCTGGGTGTATTTTGTGTTTCATACGAAAGCCTGCGTGCTTCCTTTAAGAAAAAAAAAACAAAAAAAAACGGTATCTTAATTTCATCAAATTATTATACACCTATCCTTAAGTTTTGTCGCATCAGTAGCAAGACCAACTAAAAACTAGACGTTTAACAACATTTATGCTCGACAGGGTAATATTATGGACCTTAAGCAACGAGGACGACGACGCCGACGACGACGGCAAAGAACATTCGTAAACACAGTAACTGCACGTTGGAATGCATCAAGGTCGGCACATACACGCAGCTGTCACTAAGATTGGAACGTGAAAAGACCTTTTATAGAGTTGTCGAGACTACGAGGACGTAACAGCAAAAGCTTTCTAAGTATTTGTTTAGCTTGATGGAGAAACATTCCATCGTTCTTCTATTCACAATATTTAAAACAAAGAAACAAAACCCTAATGACCTGCACAACGAATAAAAGGGCGAACCAGAAATGTGATTTTTCTGAGCCGTCGTCATTCATGTTCCCGTCCTCGTTGCTTAAGGTCCCTAGTTCCAAGTGTATGCATTGCGTGACATTGAAATGGCGGTCTGACTTTCGCGTTGGTCAACAGATGAGTTTTTGCTGACTGAACAGATCTTGCTATTGAAGAAGTATAAATTTCAATGTTTCAGTGCTTTAGCCGCGTTTTTTTTGTCTTTTCGCTTTAATAACAAAAGTCAATCACAGATGTTTCTGTTACTTTACTGCCGCCATATGTTGGAGTCCCTCTGAGGGTCTCTATGCATACAAAGCTCTGATAAATTTGGAATAAACATAATGCGCAAACGAAAAACCGCACAGTCTTACATCTTGGTAAAAGTGTTTATACATCAATCATCTATCATATCCAATTCTCTTGACTTAATTTATTGACTTGTTGCGATTTTTATTTTCGATGGCGTGATATTGTAAACTAGCAATAACAGTTTCACGGCTGTTAATCGGTCGTACACTGGCCACACTTGTTTAATTTTTTTCTCTCGCACTAAAGAAGTTGCCCATTTTTTATTCCTCATGTCAAACCTGCTATAAAAGATAAACAGTAAACTGGCAATCGACATAAAATGGGAGATATCGGGCTTTCGATTTACACAAAATTTAGGTCTCAAAAGTAACGTGGAAGTACACTACAACTTTTCGCTCGTTCTTGACTAAAACTTTTTACTTCATTTTACTTCAGAGAAGTGTTTGACACAGAATGTGAGTACAAAGATAGTTCTTTAATGTGGTCTTATGGTTTTTGAAGGAAGATTACGGTATGCTGGAAGGAACGATGACAAGAAGTCCTTTGTTCCGCCATATTGGCTTCCCTTTGTGGTCGACCAAAACCAGCCATGTTCAGAACTCCCAAAGTAAAATTTATCAGAACTTTAAAACATGCATTTCGTAGTTAGTACCCCAAAGCAAGATCTCATGCAAAATTTCAGCCAAATCGGCGAGGTACCGTGGCCGACCTTAACTTGAATCTTACAGAGTACGACTCTTAATAGAGTACTAAAGTGATGACGTCACAAAAATTTGATTTGTAAAATCACTAATTTAGTTGTAACATTCGGAAAGAACAAGATGAAACATGCCTCCATGCCGAAGTTTAGCATTTTGCCATCAATCAGTGATGAGATTGCTGAGGTTATCATGACTCTCAAATCTCATCAGTTCACAAATTTTAATTTTTGTAACGTCACACTTTACCACTCTATTTCCGTTTCATTGTATTGTAATGCATTACGTCATGTTGTAAGTAATATATTCATATTATGTATTTTATACTTGTAACACGTATCACTTATCATTACTCGGACTTCCGAAGGAAGTCAAAGTTTAATCAAAGGCTCTATGAGCCACCTCATGGATGAATATGATGCACTCCTTAGAGTCCCACATGCTTACGCACTCAGAATATTGGTCTATAAAGAGTCAGCACCCAAAAGCATTGGGGAAAAAATATAGTTTAAATCTTATATGGTTTAAGACGTTAATTTTATACTTTCGAGCGTTGACTCATGTTAGTACTTGTTACTTTCGTATGAACGGACCCAGTTCGAGTCCTGTTCTGACCGTTTTTTTTATTTTACTGTCTTTTTTCTTTTTTCCTTTTTTTTCTTTTTTTTTTAAAGTGCCTATGAAATGAAAAATGAAATTGTTTGATATCATTCTTTATACCCTTTTGATACCAAATATTCGGTT
>JAOBBB020341952.1:0-10363 GCA_025331005.2 Zoanthus gigantus | reverse complement strand
GTGGTAAATATGGTGTCCCCAATTAGTAGGCCTTTGGCCAGCTAAATAAATTGACACCTAAATAAAGTAATTATTATAAAGCGTTAAGTCCTTGCTGATGATTGTCAAATGGCAAACGTTTGGCTTGTTGATCCACCTACGAGCTTGTTTCTCATTTGTGACTAGCTTAACGTCTACATGCTTCCTTAGATTTTCCATCGTTTTGCCGAAGACCGCATTGTTAGCATTTTTGAGGAAAGTACGTTCAAATTCATTCTTAGCATGCGCTCTTAATCTTATATTCAGTAGTATGTATGGCTTTATCCAGCCTGACTCCTCAAACTTTATCACCCGATGAACCTTGGTGACTTCAAGTCCTTCACTTTCATAACATTTCAGGTTTCCGTGATGGGTGACATAATTCTTTTTGTCATGCAAGTTAGGAATGAGTTTGGAAACTCTACTACTTCCCATCTTGACATTTTCGGGGGCGAGTGGGTAGTCGTTATGTCGGTCATGGAGATGTTTTCCAAACCGCAAGTCGACTTCGGTAATATAACCCCCTTGAATATTTCTCCAGTTTCCATTTTCTATCTCTTCCTTAGACGCATTATCATATATACCAGTTGGGAGAGGTTGTGACATAGCCTCTCCGTACAAGTTATTTGCATCGATGGGTAATAAGAATATATCAGGTTTGGAAGGATCATAATCCTTCATGTATTTGTTGTTTGCCCTCACAAACCTCTTGAATATCAAAGACACTCCACCACGAGTGCCTCTCTCAAACGGCAGATGCTTATCAAGGTCAGATATAAGTTCCTGCTTATGCCCTGTTATCATGAATAACGCATCCCAGAACATCCCAGGTGCGGTGTAGTAGTTAGCTGGATCTAAACCATAATTATCCATGCAAAGTTTTCTGAAGTTCTCAAAGACATCTGCCAGTTGAGCTGTGTCACCTGTAAGATAAGTATCGTGGTATTGCTTGAACGTCTCCCAGACCTTTTGAACATGTTGATAGTCTTCAATTTTTATACCACATTCGTTCAGTTTGGAGAAGTCTTCTATGGGTGGAAGTTTAGTCACGTTGAGTTTGCCAAATCCGTCAAAGAAGTCGTAAGGGAAAACATCATTCCTAAGTAATAGATTGAATTTCTCAACCTCAGAAAAGAATGTTTTAAGATTTTCAAATGATTCTGGAGGTAGATTGGATACTAAGTTATCTAGACTATCATCCATGAATCTGTACGAGTCTAGGAATCTTATCTCCACCTTTTTATCCTTCTCCTCACCATGCTTGTTTATGTATGTACCTACGGTAATCTTTTTGAAGATTGAGATATAGTTCTCATCATTAGTCGGGATACATGTACTCTCTCCAGGAGTGCTGGCTAGAGCCTCTTAATGAAAAGATGAGCGTCATATCCTGAGAGGTTATGAGAGAATATAGGGATGAATGACGGCATTTTTAGAGAAAGATTGCACACCTTGTGAGATGCACCTCTGTATCTACCTTTAAAGTGGCAATGATCGAGAACTTTGTCACCATTGAGTTCACCTTTTCAGATCCAACACTTTGTAGCGGTATAATACTCTTCGGGTATAATACCATCAAAATCTTTGTCAAAGTCTACGGTGTTCCAAATTCTCTTCACACTAGATTCTAATAAATCATTGAACGTTTTCGCGACATCATCATCATCAGATTCCGCCGTGTATTGATGTAGTTCAGGCTTGAAGATTTCATCACAAATAGATTTGAAGATGAGGGAAAATCCAGATGGTATATGTTTTTGATATTTTTCTGTATAACTGTATTTATCATCTGGGGAGCATGAGTGTATCTTTCTAAGGAAGCATTCAAAATCAAAATAGCCTACGATGGTTGCCATAATTTGCTTATGATAATTTTTGAGATTTTCCATCTTTACCCTCGGGCATTATAATCCTGACCGCGTCGTGATCGGAGCATAATTCAAGATGATCCGCCAAATCCTCCAACGTCTTACAGCACTTTAAACATCTCGGGCAAATCTCATACGCGCGCTTATCTTTGGTGATGAACGATCTAAAGAACCTACTCCTGTGTTTAATTCAAACGTAATGATTTGTCTCACCATTTGAATAGAGTAGTAAGTCGATTATCTTGTTCTTAGTTTCACCCAATTTAGTGTCTTCATGAACCTTTTCAACTCACCATCATCATGAGTTGATGCATGTTTCTTCCTGCGAAGCATTTGTTATCATTGTTTTTCACATTGATGCATGCTTTCTGAGCTTTCAACTCTTTTGATAGTTTGAGATAAGTACCTCCCTTGGTAGGTTGGAAACGGGTGACTATGATATCATATGACTGCACTCGGTCAAACTGCCATCCAGAACCATTCTCCTCACCTCACGCTCTTTGGGAAGTATTTTCTTGAATGCTTGCCCCACCTTCTTCTTCAGATGTGTGAATTTTTGAGTCACAACTCTCTTTTTCTTGTTGATGGGTTCGGGGATTTGAGATTGCACCCAATCTTGAAGATCTTCAACGCGAGATTGCACTGACTCTTCTGCTTTGTTCACTAAGCGCCTTAAAGAAGTGAAACTGATTTTACCAGGGGGTGTATGCACCCCCGGGATGGGCACTTCAACCTCAGGTATTGATGCGCTTATTGACTCAACAAGTTCGTCTTTACGCATTGTTTTATACCCTGTAACCCCTCGCACCTTCGCGAGTGATTTCAGCTCGGTAACTCCGAGGTTGTCCATGATGATTTTTTTTTATTGTAATGACTCAACGAGTTTGGCTATTGACATTCTAGCCCAGCCTTTGACACCATTCTCGCGAGCAATTTGCTTGAGAACTTTAGACGTTAAATTGTCCATAGCGTAATGGTTGATCATTTGATCTGTGAGATACTTCGGATAACCTTTAAGTCGCCTTTGAGAATTTGTTTCCCGGAGTGGGAAACAAAAAAATTTTGACGCGCAGCATTACTTTCGTAAGTTTCGACACATTTGCTCAAACAACGGCCGCATTGCTTGATTGCGACGTTCTAAATGCTCCATCATGTACACATTAGCTTTGGGACGTGGGAGTATAGCCATAATTAGTTCAAATCTATTCATCAATGATCTTGTAGCCTTCTATAGCCTTTATATTTGCGATGGCTCTTACCCCATTAAGACTTAAGCTATCAAGAATTTCGCTACTGGATGAAATAGCATCAAAAAGTTCACCTTCCTTCACTCATTGTATTCCAACCCTCGATTTCACCTACTCTGGCAATTCCTCTCATAACTTTCTCACTTAGTTTTTCAATACCAACTGATGTAAAAGCTGCAATGAGTTCGGCTTTACTCATTCTCTCGGTACCTTCAATGCCGCATATCGCTTTGACAAATTCTCTGAATTCTTTCAACTAAATTTTTCTAGAATTTATACCATTGTTGTATAAAACCTCAATGAGTTCAGGTTTACTCATTGTCTTGTAATTTTTAATGTCTTGAGATTTGACAATGGCTCTCAAAGTTTCCTCACTTAACTTTTCCAAATAATCATCATCAGCATCAACAATACCTGGTGAGAGAGTCTCAATTAGTTTAGCTTTGCTTATTTTCCTGTAATTTTTGATGTCTCTCTTCAGCGATCACCCACAATTCTTTCTTGCTTAGGTTAGCAAGATTAAAACCATTGGGTGAGATAGCACCAAGGAGTTTAATGAGTTCGCCTTTATTCATTTTGTCGCAACCTTTGAGGCCTTTCAATTTAGCAATAGCCTTCAATTCTTTCTCACTTATTAAATTGTCCATTTTTGCTTTGGAGATCTATGATCTGCCATGTCTAGGGATCTCAATTATTTGTTCCACTTTTTCCAAACATCGAGACCAAGGTTGGGAATTTTTTTTTCCACACGGGTCATGTGGAAAATTTTTATTCCATCTTGCGTGGGGGATGGTTGGGGATTTTTTATTCCATCTTGCGTAACCTGGACCTTGGAAATTTTTGAATATTTAATGAGGGGAATAATTTAATGAATATTTAATTAGGGAATCATTTGAATATTAATGAGGAAAAATTAATGTAAATTTATGATAATTTAACCTGGGAGGTTTGTCGCTGGGCTAGGCCATTTTTGTGTGCCTCATATTCATACGAATTTACACCAGGACCACATTACCGATCACATTATGTTTTTTTAAAGGAATTTAATAGTTTAACATTTAGCACGAGTACTAAGTTTCCAAATTTAAAACCTCAACTTCTAAACAGCGTTTCACAGTTGCTGATTTTATTGTATTTTATAACTTTACATTTCATTTTAAATGAAAATGAGAGTCAGAGGACCCCCATAAAAACTACCTTAAGGTGACTGGGGCTTCCTCATAAAATATCTTTATTATTATTATTATTATTATTATTATTATTATTATTATTATTATTATCATCATGAAGTTTGGCCTCGATATCATGTCACATTGGTCGTGTCCTTTTTGGTTCTCTTTAAGAAATGTTGCCAGCTGATTTTGTATTTTTAAAGTCCAGTAAAATTTTTGATTATCTGTATATTTTTAGTATTTCAGACATTCTAGCTGGTTTTCATCGAGTGAAATATCCGAATATCAATGTAATTTAGATTTGATATAGCCTTCGGCCTAAAATTTCAACGAGTTTTTTTTTTGCTCTTAGAAATGATGGCGAGACCTACATTAAGTAGGACAGATTGAGGGTTGTAATATTTAATGAAGAGGACTATATAGTAGTTCTGCAATGGTTTCGAGTAAGGATTTAACTGCTATTCCAGCAGACACGATCGAACTTGGCAAATAAACAGTAAAAATAACAGTAAAGAACAAAAATACTTCATAAACAATTTTTATTTACACTTAAGAAAACAAAGTCGAACATAAACTCTATAATAAAATAAAATTAATTAAAACTTTGCATTATACAAACTTGACAAAATACTAACTTAATGAAAAAAAGTCGTAGTAGAATTTCCGTACTCCCTCTTAAATAGAAAACTAACTAGCGGTAAACTAGTTTAAGCTGCGTCGGTGTTTCTAAAGAAACAATTTAGTAATAAAAATGTAAATTCTACACCGTAAAAGGAGCGAATACTTACTGACGTTTCGGACGTTAGTCCTTCGTCGGAGTAAGTATTCGCTCGTTTTATGGTGTAGAATTTAATTTTTATTACTAAATTGTACTCCCTCTTATCCTACTATATATACAGTCGGTAACTCGGCGCATCATAAATCATACTGATATTCAAAAGAATTACAACACAAACCGCAACCTTAATTGATAGTCGAAGAGATGCACTACTCCTAACTCCAGAGGTTAAAAGCCTTACCAACGAATCGTGTTCGCGTAAAATAATTTCAAGATAAACTCAAATAGAATAGTCAAATGCATAATTATTATATCATATATGGGATAGTACTGAAATTATACCCTATCAAGTCTTATATAAATATAAATATCATATAATTATAAATATTCGTTATATGTACATTGTATTCGTATCATTTTACGAGATGTGAATGGATTGGCTCATATCTTGAAGAACGGAACGTTACAATCAATTCAAGCAAAATCAAGCGGTTATATCTTAACTTGTTGTACCTTCACAAATTCTACTTCCCGGGCGCCATTGCAGTGTATTTTGTGACGGCCTTAGTTCCTTCACTCACGGCGTGTTTGGCCAGCTCTCCTGGAAGAATTAAGCGGACTGCGGTTTGGATTTCTCGCGAGGACATCGTTAAGCGCCTGTTGTATTTGCAAAGTTTGGAGGCTTCTTGGGCGATTCTCTCAAAGAGATCGTTCACAAACGAATCCATAATACTAATAGCTTTGCTAGTGATACCTGTATCGGGGTGAACTTGCTTCAAAACCCTATACACGAATCTAGTATAAGTTTGCCGCCTTTTCTTTTTGGATTTGCCCTTATTCCCTCCCATTTTTCTCTTTTTCATAGCTTCAACGCCTTTCATAGCTTTAGCAGTTGGTGGGGGCGTTGAGCTTTCTGGTTGTTCATTTTCAATGTTCTCGTTGCTAGCTAAAGCATTCTTCTTTTTGCCGCCTTTGTTAGCCATCTTGCGTGCTACTTCTCTTTGAACTCTTGATTCAAAGCGACTTGTACCTCCACAGAATGAGTGAGGACTGTTGCAGCTTGAAAAATCGCTATAAAGCCAAGCACACAACATTCCACCATGCGAATCGCTGTCAGAATTTTGAGCACTATGGCATATTTACATAATTCTCACCAGATGATGATTGCACGATTGTCCGTGGGAAAATATATTGCTGCATTGTGACAAGCAACGCAAATTATACGCTATAATTTTAATTTCGTGCAGAAAAAGTTGCGAGACATAATCCATGTAAAAAATATCCTCTTTTGCAATATTCAGAATCGTAGTAAGACTTGTCCTGTTGCACAACGCAGTTTAGAAAACAGAACACACTTTATTTGAAAAGATTACAGAAACATTCGGTCAAATTTCTTTCTGGAGCGAATTCAAGTATTCATAGAATTTTCATCAAACATTTCTATGATCTGCATTCCTATTTGTGTTACAAAAGGACCAACTGAATACAACTTGTCTTACATAACTAAGTTTGCCCAAACAATGAAACTTCACCTAACTTTCTTACGCCGTCATATAACGAAGGTTTGACGAATCTGCTCAAATGAAGAGCTGTTTAGTCTCTTTTATCTTCTGATTTAATTCATTATAATGTTGAATATTTCTTTATATTTTAAAAAATGTATTATTTTTTTCTTACAGTTGGAAGTTCAGAGTGTGTATTTTCGAGTTATTGAGCTGTTTCTTCTAGATTATCCATTATTTATCCCAAATCTTGCTAGTTGTTATATTCCACACAGAAAATAATACTCTTCTTGGCAATTGGCTCAAAAGTTGAGAAATTTTGTCAATTGTTGTTTGTCACATGAGTGAGCTGCGAAAACGTCACAACTCACAAAAACTCTTGCACAGGTAGCCCAGTTAACGCCTTCACGGCGTCATTCACGGCGTTTAGTCTTACGATACCTTGGCACGTGATGCACAAGTTATTTATTTAGTTAAGCACAAAGGCAAGTCACCGACAAATCAATGGACTAACTTCGTTCGCAGAACGCAGAACTAAAAACTTTAACTTTCTTTTGATTGCATCCAAAATTGGTGCCAACTTGCGAGGCCTTTGTCGACAAATTTTAAAATAATTAATATAGTTGTAGATTATTAACTAAATTATCGGCAACTTTTTCGGCCTCAAATCAAAGTTAGTAGAGTGGACTGGTTATGAAACTTCGCAAACTACAAAGAAGATTAAAATGCTGCTTTGTTTCATGTTGTGTGCAGGGTCACGGTTATCATCTTTTGTTCTAGGTGTGATGGCTCGTTAGACCATTGGCTGTTTGCTCATTTACATCTCAAAGCCTTTTGTAATCTGTGCAGGGTCAACGTCATATAACAATAGGGAAAGAGATAACAAAAAAATAGAACAAAGAAAGCCACCAACTTTCCTAAGCATTTAATTTTAGTAACTATGATCGCAGTGTTTATCGCTGAAATATTTAGCGAAATTATCAAGTAGAGATATTGTATTCATTTGTATAAAGCTATATCTGTTTAAAAATCACCATCAAAAAAGGTCTACAGCTCGTGAAAAAAGAATGGAACGTGGCAGGTTGACGTCATACGTCAGGTGATAAAAAGCTTGTTAGATCGGGGGCGCAAATAAGCTGTCTTTCTTAGTCTTGAGCTTACACGTTTTGCTGTTTGTTTCTTAGGACTTGCATCAAGGAATCGAGACGAAAAGCACATTTTTGAAACCCCAAACAGATGTAGTTTAACATTTTAAAAAATCATTTTGGAGTTTACTTAGGAACCCTTTAACTAAAGTTGTTAACGTTCTGACGTTGGACCCAAAATTTAACACCATCAGACTAGAGTGTCAACGAACGCCGATAGACCGAAATCAAAAGTTCACGCTGTGTTAATGAAGTAGAGACGTTATTTTTATTTTATAAAACTATATCTGTTCAAAATTCACCTTCACAAAAGGCTTAAAGTTCGTCAGAAAAAAGAAAGGTAGTGTTATGACGTTGTGACGGCAGCACTTAAAACCTTATTAGATCGCGGGCGCAAGTATGGCGTCTCGCTTAGTCAAGAACTAATACATTTTGTTTTTTATTTCTAAGGACACTGCTCAAGGAATCGGTATAAAAAATACATTTCTTAAATCCCAAAGAGATGGGTTTAGTTTTTTTTTTAAGGTTAACAATGATGATTGAGTTTGTAGCACATTTATGGTCCATGATGAAAATGAGCAATCTTCAGTAGTTTTGTTCTGAATTTAAATAGTCAGGTTTCATTTTTTCCGCTGTTTTTAGCAAGTTTCCTCTTTGATGGAGAACAAGTATTTAAATTTCTTTAATGAAATATAACGTTTAGGGGTTTTTTTTAATTTTAAGATTTAACGATCGAAAATTGAAAGAACTTAGAGAAAGCTTACAGGTATTTTTCATACTTTCTTTTCTGTAGATATCACTTTACCAAAGTCTGCTACGATATGTTACACGGCAGCTCTATTAAAAGCAAGGGCTGTGTGTGATAAGTGAGTATTCGATGATTCCCGTATGTTATTACACATGCTTGATCACCTGCCTCCAAATCTCAAATATGCTCCCCTTTTTCTAATAAGCTCCCCTCCCTCTGATTAGCTTCCCTCCCTGCAATAAGCTTTCATCTCATTACCTCCCCCGGTCTCTAATAATTTCTCCTTTTCTAATTAGCAAGCCACTATTAAAAAATATGCACCCCATGTGGATGTTCTAAGCTTCTTTGTACGCTTAAACGGTAGTTAGAGCTTAGAGTTTGCGGTTTTCTTTGAGATCCATGGAGCATCATTTAATCACTCAGTCATCTTACATTAGCGTTTCCAGTTCATTGTGTATTCCTAAGGATTATTGACTTGGTTGAAACACAAGCAAATTTGAAACAATGAAATGAGGGAACACTACCGTGTTTTTTAAAAATTCCTTTTTTAATTCCTAAGAACCCTTTAACCTTCGTTTAATCTTCACTTCCCTACGACTGAATTGGGCGTGGTTGGTGCAGTTGGTAAGATCTCTGCCTTACGACCACAGGGTCCCCAGTTCGATCCTCGGCTCTGCCGAGATTCGAATATTTGTGTGACCTTCCTTTCCATCTTAGCTAACTCAGCTTTCCATCCTTCCAGGGTAGGTAAATGAGTACCAGCGTCTGCTCGGAGCTAACCTGCGATGGATTAGTGTCCCATCCCCGGGGGAGTCAAAGACTCTTTCCTCTTAATACTACAGAAACCGGAGATAAGCGCCGGCTTCATGTGCCACTAGCCTCGTAAAGGATTTAGCTTAGCTTTAGCGCCCTATGAGGTATTCAAGAACATTTATTCTTAGTTGAACTTCTATGCTTTTGGTGCTAGTCAAAATTTTGTTAACATAGAAATCGATTGTTGGTTTCCATCAAGAAAAGGGTGACGAGCAGAAAGAGTGCAAGTCATACTCATTACGAGTTTGTGGTTGAGCACTGTACGCAAAGCATTTTGGTCAAGCAATACAAAAATTTGATTAATGATTCAGAAAAATATCTTAAAGTCGTAAAGTTAAACGATCTATTTCAATTGATGCAGATTCTCACCAGAAATAGCGGCTAAACGAGGCTTAAGCCCGGCGGAAATGGCAGCAGTAGAAGCTATCCATCGAGCAGTCGAGTTTAACCCTCATGTCCCTAAGGTAAGTCTCTCTTAGATGATTGTTTTCATCATTATTACCATCATTATCGCCATCATCATGACCGTTATCGTTATTATTATCATCATCATCATTACTATCATCATTGTCATCATCATCATTGCTATTATCATTGTCATCATCATCATCATCATTGTCATCATCATCATCATCATTACTATCATCATTGTCATCATCATCATTGTCATCATCATCATTGTCATCATTGTCATCATCATCATCATCATTACTATCATCATCATTATCATCATAATCATAATCACCGTTATTGTTATCATCATTATCATCATCATTATCATCATTATCATCATCACAAACATCATTACTATCATCATCATCATCACAAACATCATGATCATGATCATTATCATTATCATTATCATCATCCTTACCATGATGTGATATGATATGATAGATATACAGGTTCTTCCCTCGGGGCTTTTCAGAACCTGTTTACAAATATAATACAGTTGAGTCAGACAGTTGAGGGTCTTAGAAAGTCCTCTGGAGTGACTCACATGTTAAGGCGCAACTTGGCAGCCGATAGGAAGTGCCCTCAGTGGAAGAAACAGACCACAACACCGGGATCA
>JAOBBB020341951.1:0-19112 GCA_025331005.2 Zoanthus gigantus | reverse complement strand
GCTTGAATTGAAAAGGTATTTTCAAGGGCACTTGCCCTTACCCAGACCCTAAACTTCTATACAAAACTGCATGAATAAATAAGTATGCGCCAATACGGAAATAAAATTCTAAAATGCTGCAGAAAATAAATAGCAAAACAGTTACTGTTCATCAGCAGGATACCTAAACTATGTATGCTATTCTACAACTGGTTTCGGCTCCATTAAATCCTGACATACCAGAATATATTCAGCTGACTCTCATATTAACTCTTCGCTTGCCCAGATCATGTATAAAACTCCTAACTCCACTCTACATTGTTCTAATCAATTTTCACTTCCTTTGTACATTTTACAGAGTCCCTCAGAACATTTTAGGAGCAGGTGTGTGTTTCACTTAATTGGAAAGTTTTCCTGGGTACTCACAGTAGCAGCTCCCTCCACTTGTGATATTACCAACGTATCCCTTCGTCCAATCACATCTAAAACAGCAAAATGCTTTATTACAAATTAAGAACTAATGAATTTTTCTCCCGAGTTTTAGTTTTACTTCTGTTTCTGAGAATACACAGCAGCTCATCTAGGAAAAGAACGTTCATTGATTAGAGTTTGAGTCCAGATTGTGGAAGGGTGTAGGTTTGGTTTAGGGGATGACAAGATTGGTCTTTAGTTAAAGTTATTCAAGAAAATGGAAAAGTTTAGCTTTATGTTTAGAGGAGGACAAGATGGTTCATTGGTTAAAGTTTAATAGAGTCAGGCTTTAAGGTTTAACTTTAGGTTTAAGGAAGGACAATACTGGTCATTATTTACAGCTAAGGTCATAAATGTAAAAAAGTTTAACTTAAAGTCCTGGAGAGGTTAAGACTGGTCGTTAGTTACAGTTACAGTCAAGTTTATTTTGCTTTAGATTAAAGTTGTTCGCTAGTTACAATGAGAATAGGACATTTGCATGATGACGTTGTTTTACTACAACTACCAAAATGCTCTACGAATCTTCTTTCTCATTCAAATTTTTATTCCCTCTCGAGAATAGTAGAACAACTGCCGCTAATTATTTGACAAAAAGAAATAGGCAAAGCATTCTGGTATTTGTAGTACTTGACGCAATCATGCAAATGTCCTATTAATGATGATTTCGCTTTTGGTCTAGGAGAGGAGAAGATTGGTCCTGTGTAACAGTTCGAGTCAAAACAGTGAAAAGATTAAGTTTTAGATTTAAAGAAATACTATGTCGTTGGTAACAAAATAAAATCGTGTTTGCGCCGCAGAGAGTAATTGGTTAGGGATAGTCCTTTTGGTGAGGGAATCGGTTAAGAATAGTTCTTTCAGCAAAGGAACCAGTTAGCCATAATCTGTTTGGCAAAGGAATCGGTTAGGGATAGTCCTTTTGGCAAAGGAATTGGGTAGGGATAGTCCTTTTGCGAAGGTTTTGCTTTTCCTTCAGAGGATGTGTAGGTTGTTAACTGAATAGAGAGTCAGGGCTACTCTTAAAACTTACATCTCACACTGGTCGCCTAAAACACCCTTGGTCAAACAATTGCATTTACCGTCCAAATGACTACATGTCTTGGCTTGTCCATGGCACTGGCACGCTGTTTAATACAAAACAAACAAACAAAATTTGCAGTAACAATGGTTATGGCGTTTGCCACTTAGCTATTCATTACTACTGACTAAAATCAACTGTTTTACAAGAAATAACACACAAAAAGCGGTGATAAACATATATAAATGCACACTTGAAAAATTATTTATTACTTAACGTTTCGTATGCTTCTACACACATCTTCAGAAGTGACGGTTGAAACAAAATTGGAGTTTAAATTTAAATACAGGAGAACTAACTTATTAACTAATAATTAAGAACAGAGGTGAACAAAAACTATAAAGACAGCTTTTCACTGCTGACATATTCATTTAATCTTTGATCAGAAGTGTCTCCTCTATTTCACAATGAACGTCAGATTGTCCTTTAGCTAACATTTCAAAATGATCCCAATTTAAGTTGCGACCAGTAAAAGTTTTAGTTTACAACACCTCCAACATTATGGTCTTGTCACAGGTAGCCCAGTGATATATGTGTAAGCTCATTATAGTTAACCTAAAAACGTTTATGTGTCTACTACAGCTAGACTGGTAAAACACAAATGATTACACTTACGTTTGCACGTTCCTCCATTCTTTGCACTGCCATAGTAACCGGCAGTGCATCTGTCGCAATGTGGACCTGTTGAAAACATCGCAAACTTCATAAGTAAGGATAGCATATGAGAAGACAAGCTAGACCAACTAAGTGATATCTTGTAGATTCCCGTGTTTAAACAGAGGAAGGCAACTTCTAAAGTACTTTGACATCATAGCTAGGGACCAGCAGTCAGTTACGACTTCCCAAACCCGATATAAACCTTAGAGAAACATGGCGTACACTTGTAGAGAACATGTCGACTTGAAATTTAGAATATTTTAAATAAAAAATAGCACACGATTAACTCTTTAGGAAGAAAGAAAAGAATAGCTTTGTCATTCTATGCAAGTCTTCTCAGTTCATATAATCTATCGTGGTTCAGAAACAGGTTTAAAACTGGTGGTTTTTTGTGAAAGCTTTTACGACAGATCAGATGAAATTATAGAAGAGATGTATATTTATTTGTATTTTATTCTTTATATTTAGTCTTATCTTGGGAAGGGAGCTCTTTCAATAAGCCCCACGGTTTCTATTAGAGCTTCCTCGCCAGAAAAAAACTTTTATCCCATTTATTTTAATTTACGTCTAAGTTATTTAACAATCTTGTAATATTCTGAATGTCTGTACTTATGTTGTTTTTTTTCTGGCAAAAAATAAACTGAAACTGAAACTGAAACTAAAGATGCCCAAAAACATAAATCTAGAAAAGACCGAAACATATCTAAATGCAATATACATGAAAATGAAGTAATTTTCAGTGATGTGTTTTTGTCACTGTAGTTGTGCGTTATCAATCTCTGCATCACTATATAACCAATTCTCTATCTCCCAAGCATTCAGTCCACCGAAGGACTACAGTCCAAAATGTTAGTTATCGTCTTCTCAACACGGTATAAAACTTATATTAAAATGTTCAAGGGCCAATCAAATACCTTCTGTTTGATGCTGACAGGCCTTGCATATATTTTTGTTGATACATGTGCTGTGACCGTTGCACTGACATGCTGTAAATCATAACACAGTGTTCTTATCAAAGTTCTACTCTACAAATATTAGCAATACTATTAGCAATTATTGATACACGTGCTGTGACCCTTGCATTGATACAGTGTAAATCATTACATGGTGTTCTTATCAAAGTTCTACTCTACAAATGCTAGCAATATTATTGGCAATTATTGATACACGTGCTGTGACCGTTGCACTGACATGTTGTAAATTATAACATAGTGTTCTTATCAAAGTTCTACTCTACAAATACTAGCAATATTATTAGCAATTATTGATACACGTGCTGTGACCGTTGCACTGACATGTTGTAAATCATAACACAGTGTTCTTATCAAAGTCCTACTCTACAAATACTAGCAATATTATTAGCAATTATTGATACACGTGCTGTGACCCTTGCACTGACATGTTGTAAATCATTACATAGTGTTCTTATCAAAGTTCTACTGTACAAATACTAGCAATATTATTAGCCATTATTGATACACGTGCTGTGACCCTTGCATTGATACACTGTAAATCATTACATGGTGTTCTTATCAAAGTTCTACTGTACGATTATTGGCAATATTATTAATTGTTATATCAAAGGAAGCTGAAACTTCCAATTTACATTGTTCATAGTCCTACCACATTTATTGGGATTCTAAAAATGTATTTCATAAAGTAATTAGACCACCAGCGTCCCTAGATATCGGTCTTAAAAAGAGAAAATCGATTATTACCATGAAAGTTTTTGCCATTGCACTTTAAACGTCGGCACAAAGTCAAGGTATGGTAAATCAATGTTTTTATACGTTAACCCTTAATCTCTTTACTGTACTTTTTGTAAGATATAGCTGATTTGATTTCGTTCTCAGAAACTTCTGACAACACTGCAATTTAAGGTTGCGTTTTCAGCCTTTAATAGAGTTTTAAATCACTGGCACAAATATGGCGTCTTCCATTGCTCTTTTTGAAACTGATATGAAAGGTTATGGATAAGCAAATCGCTATATAAACATGTTTTTGAAATCACAACAGACGTAGATTGATTACCAAAAAATGATTTCGAGGTTTAATTTCCCTTCGACATGGTATTACTGTTATCATTAATAATATTCATAAACTATTAAAGAATTAAGCAACAGGTCATTTCGCTATAACACATTCCTTCCTTTTCTTAGTAAAGTGTTATAACACTCACTTCTAACCTATGTAACTATTGTCGTTTATTCGTTAACCTTGTCCACTGCAGGACAGCGAGTGATAACAAGCCATATTGGGTCTCAAGATTTAGCTAAATATTGTCAAACAAACCCAACTGATATGGGGAAAGAGTTTACAATGGATCATAACTGAACAGTAGAGCTGGGTTGTACAACAAAATGACAAGAATAAAAAATATAGAGCCAATAAATAAAAAAATATGTAAAGAACCTGGCTTTAACAAAGTCGGCCTTAACGACGATCAGGTAACCTTTTTAAACATTTTTAAAACTGTTTGCTGCATTTTCCATTGTGAATTGTCTCCATATCTTAACTTGAATCTAATGATGGTGAGTACTGCACCAAAACGTTAATCCATACATTCTATATAGCATTATTTTTTATAAAAAACATACATATTATAACTTATCGTTTAAAATTGTTGTTATTACTATATTAAAATGTATTTAAGAGTACAGTTATGAGGAAAATCCTTACGTGGGCATTCTACAAAGTACCAGTGCCCCTTAGAACACTTGCTAAGGGTAGCATTGGACGTTCGAGGCCGTGGTCCATCATCCCCTCCTTCCATACACTGACCCAATCCAGTACCAGATCCGTCGTCACACCATCCACACCCAGGCAGTTCGTGACACTCGTTACATGTCTTCATTTGAGTACACTTGATATCTTGAAAGCAACAAAACAATCGTTGAAGTTATCTTCGCAACGCAGCGCTCTTTCCAACTGAGTTATGAAGCCACAGATTTTGGTATAGCAAGTCAATTTAACTGATTCCAACAATGCTATTTAGTCGTACACAACAATTATAGTTATCGGGCATGAACAAAGGTTTCAGGATTCGAACCTGCGACCTACGGGAACCACTGCAGTGCTCTTACCAACGGAGCTATGAAGCCACAGCTGTTGGGAGCAGTTTGGGTTTCGTGGGTCCATCAATGCTTTAATTCAATACGGAGCTTTGGTTTAGCATGTTCTATTTGCTAAAACCAAAAATCCTTCAATTTAGGAAAAAATAAAAACTCACTTTGACATGATTCCTTCCACTCTAAGCACTGTCCATAGGGGAATGTTACTACATAAGCCGAAGATAATAAACACTTTTGTTGAGACTCGCACCACATACATTTGATCAAGTGAGAATTCTGAAGGCACCCCTCACAACTGGTGTGGTTTGCACAAACGTTGTAGCCGCATGTGTCATCTAAAAAGTACGCAACCAAGACTTAATATCACTTTACGATATGGGGATGGATAGGAAGACGGACAGACAGATAGACAGAGACAGACAGACGGACAGACATATGGATAGGTAAAAAAAATCATATTCCTTGAAGGACGGACGTACCTGTGAGTCCATAAACAAACAACAACAACAACATCTTTATTTAGCACCCTGTTTAAACTTAATTTACAATAGATTTAAGTAAAAAAAAAAATTAGTATAAAGTTGTGATTGGGCACCAGCCAGTCCACTTAAGAAATAGCATAGCTAATCGGGCTTAAGAGGCTAGGTCAAGCGGGAAATTGTATGGATAATAATACAGGATACATCAATATAATAGAACAAGCACAAAGAGAGCACAAGAGAACAAAACGCACAAACATTCACACACAAAAGCAAGGGGAGGTCAAAAACAGGAATCATTTAAGTAAGAGAGTATATTAAGTTTGTGTAAATTGTAAATATAGAAAAAATCAATTAGCTTTTGTAATTATCTAAAAGAAAACTGGTAATTAAGGTCTTAAGAGAACTGGTAATTAAGGTCTTAATTAGATATCTCCATAGATAGATAAACAAGTATGAGGGATTCTGGAGTTATCAAGGAATGCTATAAAAGTTTCCTGTAAAATTAGAAAACATCACAGACAAAAGTGCTTAGTTGATCAAATTTTGTATCGAGATTGAAGTATCATTTCAAAACACCTTACCTTGAAGACCTTTTGGACACAACTGCACTTTTTCATCATTGCATTTATGGTAGTTTTTTACGGGAACCTGGACAGCAAAAGTAATGGAGTTTAAAGACTTGAATAATAAATTGTAAGGTAAATACTTTACGAGCAAGTCATCAAGACAAGGGTAATTGAATGTCGCTTGACGAGACACTAATCCATCACAGGTAAGATCCAAATAGTTATATCAACTTCTTACAATTATGAAAAACTGAGTAGCTGCTTTCTTTCGTCATCTTTAGCACTACTATAGCAAGAGTAAAATACATCGAAGAAGAACCTAGGATTTAAGAACCTGCTGGCAAATATTTGACATTTTAATACTCCAAAATATAAGAGCCTGTTTAGCCAAGAAAAACAAACAGGTTCTTATATGTGGACATATTTTCCATGAACATTAATAACTGGCTTTAATATCATATGTGAAATTTAATACATTATAATACTGAAACTGTAATGTAAAATGCAACAATAAAAAAAAAAAAGAAAAAAACAAGAACAAAAATTTTAAAAATGTTTGTATTCTACCATGTAGAGGTGGTCTGTGTGTTTTCGTGTTTTTGGCCATTGCATAAGATGATTTAAAATGTAGTCTAGTGATAGAATTGTGGTTAATAAATGCTTATCATGAAGGACAAATACAGTTTATAGCAATTTCTTGTAATCAACAACAGTATCTTTCTTCATAAAAATTAAGAACTAATTAAGAACTTATTTAGCCTAAACGTTCAAAGTACTTCATTCTAAAAGAATTTATTTTGCCGAACTTCAAAAATTGTAGGACTTTTCTTCGCGACATCTTACTGTACGACTATCATTGTAAATATCATATTTACAATTAGTTACTAACATATTGTGAGCTGTTACAGCTGTCAGCCCGGCAATGATTCCCACACCATACACAATTGAATAGGTTTGTCGTACAACTTGAACACTGCTTGTACTCTTCACATTTTCGAGCTACTGCAGACAAAAAAAAAGGAATATTTGTTTATACAAGAAACCTTATTTTCATTTTTCCCATAACAACCTCTTTATACAGAAAAGTGAATTTAACATGAATCAAATATATAAAATTTACATTTTACATCTATTTTAACAAGAATATATTAAAATCACATTTTTATCACCATCTTTCCTTTCAATTATTGTCGTTAGAGTATGCATAGGATGGCTTTGTCTCAACTAACTTTAGTCTTAAACTAAATTCGAGACACAAAAAACAAAAATAAATGAATGAGTATAAAAATAAACTTTTAAACATTTAAAAGAGTTCACGACAAGAATCAAACAAAGGACTTTCAAATCACGTCAAAGATGCTCTGCTCCCTAAGCTAAACCAGCTACACTTTGCTTCATTTACATTTTCTTCTTGTTAAAAAATTTAGTTTTATAACCGTTACTTTAACAGCGTTGGAAACAAAGTGTTGATTTGTTTTTTGTGTTGGTAACTAGGTGGGCGCTTTCAAGTCATTATCATCATCATCATCATCATCACCAGTCCATCAGTTTATCCAATAGATAAACAGGAAACAGCTCTAGATATTGATCTCCGTAACTCCTGGTTCATTGCTGTAATAGGAATGGGTTTTTTGTTTGAGGATACTTCTCTGGTGAAACAATTCTGTATTGGAGTAAAGAGACAATACTGTCGTATGAGATCAACTTTGTTCACGCGTTTTGAATGTGAAAGAAAGGACAGCTGTCTGTGAACTGCTAAACTACTCACAGATTCTGTGTTCAACTGAGAGTAAACGAGCTGATCGAGGCACTGAATCTAGAAAGAGTAGATCTTCTTTTCCAAAGCCTTGTTGATGGCATCGTGTCGAAGGTATAAAAAAAAACGGACAATACCGACACCTGAAAGAATTAAACCATCAAATGGAGTTGTATACTTGATCTCCAGACAAACTTCAATTTCCAGTAGGCTATCCAAGCCTTAGCTCTCCTTGTATAATGTATATCATTTCAGGACCACAATCCACAACCTCAAGTTTTGCAAACCCATTTCCAAGTACTAGTTGTTAGGTGGATGTAACTTTTGTAACTTCAGCGACCCTATACAAACTGTATTCTTTATTTCTCCCCTGAAGACTTACCTCTTGCAGGACTTCCAGGGCTTTGAAAGAAATCCAGAGCTTTCCAAAATTTCCAATTCTTTGAAAAAATTCTAGAGCTTTCAGGATTTCCAGGGCTTTGATTTCCAGAGTTTTCGAAGATTTTTAGGACTTTGCAAAAATTCTAGAGCTTTCAGGATATCCAGGGTTTTATAAGAATTCCAGGGTTTTTAATGATTTCCACAGTTTTTAACGATTTCCAAGGCTTTAAAAAACGTTAGGGGTTTTAGTGACTTTAAGAGCCCCCATTAACCTTTTAACGTACAAATGCCCTCTATACAGCTATCAATAAAAATATGTAACAAATAGCATTGTAAGGTAGATAACATAAGTATGAAATATATAACATCAAATCTAACATGCTGGAACAAATCTTTGGTACCTGAACACAATGGCGTTTCTTTTGCATCACCACCGAGAGCGACAGCCTCCTGAGGAGCAACACAAACACTTGTATCTTTGTTCCAAACACAACCAGATGTGTTGTACAATGCCAAACAAGAAGACCTGTCTGCAAGTGCGCTGCAGTTTCCTTCATATACAAAAATAAATAACATCTTAGGTAAAGGAATAAACAACATCCGTAATGGAAAGTTACTGCATGTACCATTACTAATTTAGTTTCATCCAAATAGTGAACTACTATAGATTCGGAATTCAGGTTGGAATGCAACAAGAGTTTTATTTGCAGTAGTTTTCTAGAAGAAAAAATGCATTTTCTTTCCATCTTAATTAGGAAAAAGACTATATTTAAAATAGTGATGAAAATGTATTGGACGAGCCAGCTGGGATGATAACAATGACAATAATGACAGAGTGAACAAAAGATTGTTCCAAGGATTTAATCATATACCTGGAAAAATTACTTGATTCTTATTGGTTAAGAGCAGTGCTATTACTTTGTAATTCTGTGAAAATATGTGTAACTCCGTGCAGAAATTTGTAATTTCGTGCAATTACAATCTCAAAGCTAATAAACTAATTATTCAAAATGCAGAAGTTTGTGACAACGATGGAGGCATGAATTGTCACGTTGTCACTGTCACGGTGAGCTTTTTCACCGTCATTTTTTAATAATTTTTCAGTATATGATGAACATGTAATCGAACCTTTTACTCGTTCAATATGGAATTAATTTGCACTTGTAAGATCAAATTGATTCTTTTAAAACAACACTCGTGCAAATTAATTCTATATTGTACTCGTAAAGGTTCGATTAACATAAACTACTCTGAAATTAACCTGGTAAACGTTTCTAGATGGTGGGGTTTTCCTATAGTGTATGTATGACCTCTTTGATCCTTCAATGGTTGTTGGATCAAGTCTGGTGTAGATCATCAAAAAATCATAACAACAAAGTAAACAACATTCCTTCGAATTTTGTATTAAATATTTATGCACATTAGAGGCATTGTCTTGAGTTGTGACAAATTGAAAGGTTCCAGCCTTCAAAATTCTTAACTTCAAACTGAAACGAAAAGGAGCTGTTACATCATCGATATTAGGTCAATTAAGTAATCTAGAGGCAGAAACATATTTCTGTAACGTTCATGCATCTTGGTAGTCTGCATACCCAGGGTGTAGGTGAGAATGTCATTGAACATCGTTCCACTGAATCCACCGAACACGTACATTGCACTGTCAATTAACAAAAAAGTAAAGCAATATTAGGAGCAAACTAATAAATACATTACATTAAATTCAGTAATAAAAATGAAATTTCATAATCATTTTAGTTTAGTCGCCAGGCGAATCTCGTAACTGCAATATGTATTATGAATAAAGGGATGCGTTATGGAAAAATATCAACCAACTAATGTTAGGTATGACCATTTTACTGTGAATATTAAAAAAAAATTTGTTTTCTGTAAACGGTTTTTAACTCACAAACTTTGAACTATTCTGTATCATTTCATTCTTAGTTTAGTAAGCTGAAATACAACTCTACACCCATTCAAACCTTGTAGGAAATTATTCCCTCCAACGAAGGACTACAGTCCAAGACGTCAGTTCCAAAATTCTTCTCACTACGTCGTAAAACTTATCAATTTATAAAACTGTTTCTGTAAAGACACCGACGCAACATTTCATTTATCTACGATAGCATCCCCTCCTTTCAAACGCACATTCAATCAATGCTGCAATATTTAAGTTAATCATTCAATACCTCTAAAACATTATGGCTCGATGGAAAGGGGGCCTGGAGACTAAAACCATCCGAAAAGGAAATTAGGACGAATTATATATATGTGATGATGGAATTAAGCTAATATAGTCTAAGATGCCAAATAAATGAGGATTGAGGGATATGATTAACTAGTGAAAAAATGATACTTGTAAATAATGGAGGGCACTTCCAACCTGTTCACCCAAACTGCTGAATGTCCGTATCTCGCAGCATTCTTTTGATTATTTTGTTCAGAAAGCTTACTCCATCTTTTACACACTGGAAAAAAAAACAGGAACTGTCCTATCAGTAAAACCCCGAGGCATCTGTAAAACATTCTTTATTATGATTAATTAGCTACCCAACAGAAGATTTTAATTGTTCCTTATTAAAACTCAGCTTGGCGGACTATGGCATCGTTTTCAAAAGAACGTGAAAAACACACGTGCGATCGTGGATCGTGTTTAACTCACATAAACACAATCCAAAAACACGATCAAGCCATACTGTTGGCAGTATTATGTGAAAGGCCTGGGAACGGACGCATTTGTGGCTTGCAAAAAGGACCTTTTAATGCGCCATGTTTGGAATTAAAGCGTCCTTCTCAACCCCTATAAATACTGTAATCTTTCACGTTAGTAAGTTTCTTTGAAAAACGATAATTGAAAACGAGCGTTTAAGGATCTGTTTGTGTGGACGAGAAATGTAAACGATCAAAACGTTAAACGTTGAACAAGCGAAAGCATTTGCATGATGTTAAAAAAGCCAACGACTAAGAAGGTGGTTAACTTAGTGCATTCCATAGTGCACCTTTTGTGTTAATTGCCGTTAATTATCCTCATTGTTAAAACTCATAAATATCATGATATCTCAAAGACATTCTATAGTAAGCTCGCAGAGAAAACATGAATCATGGAACATTCTTTATTTCTAGATTAGAACTAGATTCAAATATCATATAATTAACCGAGATATTTTAACAAACCTACCAGTATCGTAAACAAGAAAGTCCGCAGAGTAACACTTTTGTATGGGCTGTTGGTTCTCAGTACCATTGTACGTGTTGCCTCCATAAACATACATCATATGACCCACAAGAACTGCTGAATGAAGGAACCTCGGAGAGCCACTTCCGGTAAGACTGTGCCTGTTGGATTGAGGAATGGGGTAAATGAAGTGGAGTTAAAAACACATTGAAAACAATAACCAGCGATTAGATGTTTCTTTTCAGCTCTTGTGATGACGATGATGATGATAATAATGACTTTATTTAGGTGTCAAGTCATATATTTAGCCGGCCAAAGGCCTACTAATTGGTGACACCCAATTGATGATGATGACAATGACGATAACGACATGACAATGATGTCGTCGGTGATCATGAAGATGACGATGATGAACACGAAAATAATGACATTGAAAATGATGATATGTTGTTGATGATGATGATGTTGATATTGATAACTATGATACTGATGATTACGATTATGGCGATGATGACGTTGATAATGATGCTCATGATGATAGCCATGATGACGATAAAGATGATGATTATGATGATAACCATGATAATGACAATAATGATAATGATGATGATGACGATGATGATGGTAACCATGATAATGACGATAATGATGATGATAATGATGATGATGATGATGACGATGATGATGGTAACCATGATAATGACGATAATGATGATGATGGTAACCATGATAATGACGATAATGATGATGATGATGACGATGATGATGGTAACCATGATAATGACGATAATGATGATGATGATGATGATGATGGTAACCATGATAATGAAGATAATGATGATGATGATGACCATGACAATGTCTCAGTCTGATATTTTTCTATTTCCAAGCAGGTGTGGCAACATAATTCATTTGGTAATAGCACTGCACCAGAATCGCATGGATTCGAATTTTGCTGTAGCCTGATTCAAGCTACTCCTTCACAATTTACTTAAATGGCGTACATAACTGCGATGATTGTTGATAAAGTTGTTGCAACTAATTTTTAACTGCTGATATTGTGCACAAAACCATAATGATGTTTCAAAACTTCATCATCTCCAATGTTCCAATCACAAAAAAGATGAAGAATTCTACAGTTTTTGGTTTTTCCAACTTACCAAATTCTTGTTAGGTGATTATACGCCATCAGATCTGATGATAATTTGGTGAAATGGTTTCTTGCAGTAACTCGATAGCCTCCATGGACTAAAATGAGTTGTGACTGTGGATCATAAACACTAGTATGTCCATAGGTTGGAAGAACAACTGCACCACTAGCTTTGAAAACAGACCACACCATATGCTCTGAAATATAGACATAGGGGATACTACAGGCCATATAAAAATACGAGCATCATCCTATTAAAACGCGAGACTAAAGCCACGGGAATATATACTCTTGAAGATTAAATTTAGATCTTACTTTTCTGCACAATGATCTATTTAATATACCTGATAAGATAATCTATGTAAGGGAAGATGTCTACACCAACATGAAGGTGCCGATAATGGTGAATAAATTTGGATTCATCAGCTCAAAAATGTCCGGAAAAAACAAAGATCAATCTGGATCTGATCAAAAAAGCCGCTTTCTCGACAAAGGGATTTCGGATCCTGTGACTTTAAACCAGATCTAAAATAATTTCAAGCAACTTTGAAAATAGCAATCTTGATGTTTCGAAATCTGAACACACTTCTTGCATCGATGCACGTTTGAGATTAAGTTTGAAAAGGTTGATAGTCTCAAGGATTCCGACATTTCAAGACCTTCAAGTACAGAAAATTTGAAAAATAGACTTATTTCAACTGGTTTATGCTCAAGATAATCTGTTACCACGAGACCGAATTTATTATAGACAAATCCTATAATCTGTCATTGTACTTTATTGGGACAAATATGGGCTTGGAAGCTATAAACGTTTAGCTGTTTTATAATAATGTTGCTTAAAACTCAAAACAGGATTATCTCTCACTCCAATATTTCAATCTACAGCTGATTTAAACTAAGCGTTTTACATAATCTGCGATGCACTTAATTTATAATTTTAAAAAAATTAACTATTTAGCTAAGAACAGTCGTAAAACTGCTGGAACTGATAGTGAAAATGCCGAGATTTGGAAAATGCTCTGGAATCGTCCAAAAAACTTTGAATTCGACCTTAAAAGTCTAAATTAGTCCATAAGAGTCTGGACCAAACCAGATACAGAGTTTAAATTGTCTGGAATGCTTCTTACACTGAAAGCGTTTATACTAAGTAGTTCCAACACATATTTTTGATCATTCTACAGTGAAAAGCGATTACTTTAGAACTTTTTGTACATGTTTATTGATAATACTCAAAAACTGTTTTGGAGTTTCTGATGGGCTTACCGAGATCTAATTCTTGAACTGCAAGTGATGGACCATATCCCAGCAACACAACCATTTTATTACCAACTACAGTGGCTGTATGTCCCGTTAACACCAATGGCTCACCACTATTCGAAGAAAGTGAGATCTGTGTCCATGTTTTTAAAACTGTGTCGAATGACCAAAGTTCATCGACATCACCTCTCACTGTGGTACCTCCATACATGATCAGGGAATTCTTCAAAACAATAAAACGTATAACCTTTACGACAAATTCTATACTAAAACTATAATAACGATAGATCTTGATAAAAGTGGTAAATTGGGAAGAAATAAATTTTTCCTTCCCCCAGTCACAACTTCTACTTAGTCCCATTTAGTTTAAATATTGCATGTTTAATATTAAAATTTTAGTTTTTGTAACGTCTGTATGAAACCATTGATAAAAATTTAAATTTAAAGTAAATAACAACGATTAAGACAAAACATGAATAAGATGATGATAATAATGATGGAGCTACTGATGACGAAGGTAACAACAACTTTATTTGTACCTGATATTTAAAAGGAAAAAGAGAAAAAGAACATATATACATATACAAAAGACCCGTGGGAATACCTCATTTCGCAGATAGGTTGACCACCAAGTTAAACAAGAACGGCAAAAAAGTATAATATATAATAATGATGTTAAAAAAATTGAATATGTTCTGTACCATAGTGCAAACAATGACGCAACCGCTTCAAATGCATACATGCTTAAAATGCGTACATAACCGTGACGATATTTCATACTTACACATTTTAAACTTTCACTTTAATCGCACCAAAAAACTCAAACACAAGGCAAAATCACTGTAACTTACGTTAAAGTATTTCCTTTATTTGTACTATGGAACTACACCATCAATAACCACGTTAAATCCTGAGCTGAAGCTGATGTTGGAGTGACGATGATAGATATACGATAACGATTGAGAAACAATAAAGGTAACGATAACAATCTGAAGATAAACTAAA
This sequence comes from Zoanthus gigantus, assembly GCA_025331005.2. Lineage (NCBI taxonomy): Eukaryota > Metazoa > Cnidaria > Anthozoa > Zoantharia > Zoanthidae > Zoanthus > Zoanthus gigantus. Next base: position 4,090 of record JAOBBB020341951.1, on the reverse strand, counting down.
ATCACTCGCTGAAACTTTTGCTTACAGTATCGTCTACAATTGTAACAGTTGATTAAAATGCCATCAACCTACGTTATACATAACTAAACTATCTCCATCAACTTACATTATGCACAGCCAAACTATGTCCATATCGGTGAGTTGGCGTCTTATCCGCTTTATTCAGTACCTTTTCTAGATCCCAGATATTTGAGTGGATATTATACCTGCAAACAGGAAGAAAATGTCAACAGCCATTTTAGTTCTAAGCTCTGTTGTAGACAGTTCCATTTGTAACCACAGGGTCATGTTGGGTCCGTCAGAAGACGCTTTACCAAACGCGTTCCACTCACTAAGTACTCAACTGTACAAAAGATTAATGATCCATGGGACTAAACTAAGATGGAGTACTTCCTTGTTCAGGGGGACCGCATTCTCTCTTCCCTTAACAGTTTACAGAAACTGGAGATAACTTGACTCAAGGAACCGAAAGTTTCAGAAAAGATTTGTAGTGTAACTTAACACTTAAAATTAAAACATTTTTTATATAAAATTTTTAAGTTCTTTAATTGATTAATTAATTAATTGTGTGCTGTAGCTAAAACATGTGGTCTTTACTTAAACTCAAAAAAGTTGCAATGAAGTGAGTGTTATTTATTGCTACTGTAAATAATGCCCTGTGAAAACAAACTCAGTTTGCCAAAACACTATGCAAAATAGTACAAAAATATATGACACAAACTCCTTCCAATAAATGCTGTTGTTTGTCAGGTGCGTTGACTACATACTGATCTACCTCTTTATGGAACAGATGCGGCTTCACACCCCAGCTGCAAAAGTGCTTCAGCAGTTTTTCATTTTTTGCATCATAACTAAAACAAACAATCTATGTCGTTGCTTGTACAAAAAGCATTGTACCTGAGTACTTCAATCTCTTTAAGGTATGTTGTAAAGGTGTGACCTCCGATAACCCACATCCATTCCCCTATTATTCCAACGGCATGTGATGCACGGCCTTCAACATCATCTATATAACAAAAAAAAGTAAAATTGAAGGAAATTACAAAAATCCTTCTAAAAACGTCACAACTTAGATTCCATTATCGGGATTCACTGACAAACCTTGATTGACTGAAAGGTATCTGCTCCAATATCCACCATTGTTAGGAATGTCACAAGACTGACCTACAACATGCAATACTGAAGGTTAAGTAAATCAAGATTTAACAACATATTCACTTTGTACCAAATTATTGTTAGAGGATGATCCATAGGAACTCGAAGATATTCGAAATTTAGATTGAAGCTTTGAAAGATTGTTAAAGAAACAAGAAGGTGATGTTTTCGAATGGAAGATTTCACTGGTTCACTACACTCACTAATAAATAATCTTTCAGCACTCAAGAAAATATTTTTTATCTCTGTTCGTTCCTGAATGTAATATCCTGTATTGCAATGTATTCTATCAGGGTCGGATCCAGCTGAAAATCTGACCTTTGTTGCCTTTTTCCCAACCAAAACCTAGAGCAGTCTGGGGTATGTTTGAAAACCAATGCCTGGAAAAACTATTTCCAGTGGAAAGATATGACACAATTATTTTGTTAGTGTTAAACTTTTATTGCTAGTATGTTCTTAAAATATATTGTAACGCAAAACAATTCATTTAATAACCTGGAAAAAGGTTAATCCAGAATTTTTCAAAGTGGGAAAAATATGACTGTGGCTCAAGCCACGTTTGGCAAGGCCTGGATCCGCCCGTCTATGACGTTCTCAGAAAAATAAGGCAAACAATTATAAAAATTTATAAAAAAGCAGGATTGAAGTTGTACATATACTCCATCACTGGAAGGAGCACAAGCATTTCGTGTTGTGCTTTAAAATAATATTTAGGAAAGGCGACTTTCGAAACCACTGCATAACTGGTAATAAATTGAATCAAACTGTATCATAGGTTCCATTTTAATTTGTTGCAATTCTGTTGCTCCACACGTTTAGAAGTGTGCACTATCTAGGAACATTATCAGACAATCTTACACCCTCTTTCAACTTTTTACTTCTTTTAATTGTTTTTATTATATCATAAGTGATAGTAGCAAAGAAGAAAAGCTAAACTCACATGAGCTTCATAAAAGGGCTGAATTAACAATTGTTTTAGTATATACCACACAAACTGAATAACTAGCGGACCAAAGAGTAACTTTATTTGTGACATTTTGAAATTGAAGCGAAACAGGAAGCCATTTTGTTTTTTTTCTGGTGCTTGGAGGTGAATAGTACTTGGCTAATCACCTCCGAGCTAGCCAATCAGCATGCACGAAATGTACTATTTACTTGATGTGTGGTATATACTAAATTAAAAATATGGCCAATTCTGGACCTTGATTGATGATGAAAGAATATTTGATGCCCATGAACAATTGTGCTCAAATATTACCTAAAGATTTCACTTGGTTGTAGTTTACTCCATCCAAAAGTATCAGAGTATCAGATCTTGTTTGCACTTTTCTCATCTTAGATCATATTTTAACACAGTTGTGCATCGTTTTCAGAACCGAATATAGTCAAATGGATATAATTGCATAAAATCTAGTAAATAAAGCACCAAATATTACTTTTTTATGATGCTCTGTATGTAAATAATGAAATCAATATTGTTTTAAATGTTCAAATATACTTATAGGGCTAGCTGAAAAGAGGCCTCTGGTTTGCTCTGATGCCTGATGGACGGTAAGCTAAAGTCATCGTTCTTGGATAGAAGCTGTAATAATTATGTTAAAAACAGAAGTCCCATTACAGGTCTAATAGGAGCTCTACTACACGATAGGGATGGTGTATGTGGTCTAACCAACTATACAGGCCCTTTCCTTGATCTGTTTTGGACATCTTAAGAGGTAGCTTCTTGGGGATCCTAGTAAATAGTTCGCTTAAATTCATTTAATTAATATGTTTGATGAGGTAGTCCCATTTCAAGTATGACTGCAGCTAAACTCAATAGAGATTGAGTTTTATAAAGTTTTTGTGTTTAAACACAACCTTTTTGATGGCATTATGAATAGGTTCCTTACCTTTATAACCTGCAAAACATTTACACATTCGTGTACTAGAATCACATACACCATTTATACAACTGGAAAGACACCATGGTGTATCACACTTTACTCCTCTCCAACCAGGGTCACACACACAGTGCCTTGTTGAGTTGCAACTTCCACGACCACTGCATCTACTGCCACAGTCTTCCTGAATACTAGGCAACAGTAAAAAGGAAACAAGCTAAGCTTATTGTACATTGTTTCTTTTAATATAATTTGTATGTAATAACAACTAATTTCGCCCAAAAAAATGGGCACTTGAGAGTTTCATTGCCAGCATAGGTTGGCAGTAGTAACCAAGTCGAAAACTGCTATAAACTAAAGGTTTGTGTAAATAGGAATTATTAAAGGGGTTATGTAACCAATACAATTGTTTTCCCTGCTTCCATTTTCAGTGATTTCAACTATGAAGTAACAAGTAAAAGACACATTTAAAATTATATCTAAAGGTGTTTGCTGGATTGTTTTCCAGCCAAATCCACATTTATTTAATAAAACTCATACAAAGAATAACTCACAAATACATATTTAAGTAGTTAAATAAAAACAAATAGATGATTATCTGTAATGTGGATATATACATTTTAAATAATGGTATTAATAAATTTAATCTCAAATTTTGAATCAATCCAATTTTCAATCAACCCAATTTTTAATCCGGGTTTATCCCCATAAATGAGGGTGGCTGGATTTAACCCACTCTAACAGCACTCTCTCCAACTCCCACTCTCCACCTCGCTCGATTCATGGCATCCTCCTTCTCAAAACCAACACTCTTGCTCTGACTTATTCTCCACTTGCATCTTCCATGTCTTCTTTGGTTGTCCTCGCTTCCTCTTGTCCTTCACTTCAAACTTCAACGATTTTCTCAAAACATGCCTTGGCATCATCCCTCCTCAACACATGCCCATCATCCCTCCTCAACACATGCCCATCATCCCCCCTCAACACATGCCCATCATCCCTCCTCAACACATGCCCATCATCCCTCCTCAACACATGCCCATCATCCCTCCTCA
>JAOBBB020341859.1:0-10364 GCA_025331005.2 Zoanthus gigantus | reverse complement strand
GCCCATCGAAAAAACATGCGAACGAGGTCTTCAGGTGTAGGAATATGATTAGGAGCGGCATTAGTTGCAAGTTTCTTTTTGATGATCTCTGAAATAGTTTTCTTTTAGTTCTATATGGCCTGGAAATTCCCCAAGCCCCATTTCGTCCGAGGGCTAGCCTTTACTCTGTAACGAGCGGCTGTATTTAAAACTTTGTATTATGGCAGACCTATAAGCAGATGTACGCCTCATACAAGAAACCCCTGGGAATTGTGAACAGAAATTGACATTTCTTAATAAATTTAGCTTCCTTGATTAATACAAAGTGAAAGGTGCCTCGAATGGTAAGAAAGATAAGAAAATTGTTGTTGTGGTTATTCCAAAACTATTATGCTTTTACATTTATAAGCAAATGTTAAAAAATCAATAGCATCCAAAGCCGAGTATTCTGTTAGAGGGCTGATAGTATCAATGAATGGTTTTGGATGCGAAGTTAAGTTGATAATAATAATGAACTAAATCAAATAGTGTTTCCATCAATGGATCAGCAACCAAAGGACACCTCAGAAAGGACACCTAAGGCTTTAGCATATTCTTGTTTTCCGTCAGCTATTCTAATGGTTTTTGACAACATGTAGTAAATATTTGACATACTCATCCTATACCTTCACAGGAATTTCTACGACGCCAAGAAAATCGTCTGTAGTGTTATCAGGAGAAGACTTCGCTGACTGCATCGCATCTTTAAAGAACCTATAACAAATGACCATCTTTATTTGCTAAAATTCAATTTATTGTTACCATTATACAATTTTTCAGTTTCGATACAGGCATTCCTTTTACTGTAAAATAAAAAAAAATCTCAGTTACTGTAACTTGCGAGTATACAGTGGTTCAGTAAAACACGATCTCATTGTTTTAGGGAGATTGGGCAGAGATTGAAAAAAATACATTCATGTAATAGAAATAGAGAAAACATATTTACCTTCCTACTCCTGAGAAACCTTTGATTTTCGTTATTTTGTTATCCGCTTCTTTAAGAACATTGTTGTCATCACAATCCCTAAAAAAGAAATTAAAAGAAAGCAAGAGAAAACTCATCTGATTACTAAGTCATTTACCCTTTGAACTGAGCAAGATTAACAATGTAGCCTTGGTTTTATATCTTGCAGTTTTCATGAATTCATATCGAGTGAAATTCCCAACGCAAAGGTGAAGACGAACATTAATTTCTCTCGATATTGCGTGAACTGGTAGAAAAATATGCTATTGAATCTTGCGCTAAATGTTTTCAACAAAAGCTCAAAATTTAACAAGCACATTTTACCCTTTTCACTCAGATCCACCGTTTCTACTACAATTTGCTACAAGAAAAAAACAGCAATTTATTTTTTTTTCAAGTTTTTACAGCGGAAGCTGGAACTTGCGCGTTTCATTTAATCAAATATTTGTGAACAGACCATTGTTTTCAACTCGAGATGTTAGAGGCTAATTTTTAACAAATCATCTTGGTGATTTTCGTTCGTGTGGTCGCACTTTAAACTGCGAAAATCTACCAGGCAGCAGTTCGGCTTCTATGATTATTATTAAAACACGGAAAACAACAGAGTGAAGTTCGAATTCACACGTACTGTAAGTGGGGATATTAATGGGCAATGAGAGTAAAATATATAGCACCCTAGCAACATGGAAGTATGACAAGGTGAAACGATCTTTGAAAGACGATATAAACTTTACTGTACTTCAATGGAATTCAACCTCTACAACTTCTGCGACAACTGTGGGATCTTTTGTCAACTCAGTTATGAAACCACAGATGTGTGGTCAGGTCAATTTTATCGGCTCCAATCAATGCCACTTACACTGTACGAGTGAAGAACAAGCTCTCATCCCGATTATATGTCAAAATGTTGAGAAACGACCTTGGCGACCCCAAGACAAAGTCATTGGCAACACGAACAGGAAAGTACATGGAGAGACAAAACATGAAAGAGTACAACAGTTAATAGATAAACTCACCACAAATCTAACTGAAGTGTTTCGTTGTTTGGATCAGTCACTTCCCTAAAACAGAAAAGTATAAAATTAGTGACATAATAAAAACTTTTAAGTGTGTTTTTCTGAAAATTTGGATGAAATGAACGAAGAATGCTAGGTTAAAACGGTTAAAGCGATCTACTAAAGTTTTACAAAGAACGTACAGACCGGAAAAACGATGTGTAAGATCAAGCTAAACTTTGCTGTCTGGTGAAAAAGTACTATTGTCTAGCTTACGGGAAAAATTTATGTATCTTTACACTTGCGACCGTTTTTAGATCAGCAAATACCACGATTCTGTTAAACAAAAAAGTGTATTTGCAATGAGCCGCACTTGTTTTGGTTTTTTATGCTTGGCCCTCTTTTCAACATAACTATTCCTAACATCTATGAATAACCGAAGCAGAGTTGTAAAGTGTACGTGTGTGCGTTTATATGTTATAGCTGCGTTCATCTTAATGGAAATTACTAACACATAAACTAGCCAAGAGTACAGTACAAGGGCCGTGTGCCTTTACAACTTAATCGCGGAGAGCCTATGGCTCTCAAGACTTTGCCTTGAGAATTTTCCCATGCTTTATCGTAAGTTTGTGACTCCAAGCAATTAACATACATGTCACTAAAACACTAAAAGAGAGAGCTTCAAAATGAATACAGAAAAAATTAATTATTTCGTTGTATTCCTGGGCTGTAAGCAAGCATATTCCTGCAGCAGTGGTTTTTACTTCACTCACTGAAGGAGAAAAAGAGGACAGAGGACCTAATGGAGATGTTGGGGTTGAAGGAAACAGTGGTTCAGATGGCAAAAGCAAATGGAGTGAGATGGTACGGGCATGTGTTAAGGAGGGATGATGGGCATGTTTTGAGAAAAGTGTTGAAGTTTGAAATGAAGAGAAAGAGGAAGCGAGGACGACCAAAGAAGAAGTGGAAGATGCAAATGGAGAAGGAGACCAAGAGTCTTGGTTTGGAGAAAAAAGATGCCATGAACCGAGCGAGATGGAGAATGGGAGTTGGAGAAAATGCTGTTAAGATTAGACTGATTTGATCATTAATGTCAATCAAGGCTCGTGTTGTTGAGCCGAAAGCTCAGTTTAGTTTTCCTTAAAAGTATTACATTGTGTTAAAAAGTGTAAATTTTTCTTTCATATTCCTGGGATTTTCCAAGGTTTTCGTAGGTTTTCAGTGATTCTGTAAGCATTTTAGATCAGATTAGATCAGAATCTAGTTGAAGTGTTTAAAATATACCTCGGTGAAAATGAAATTAAGTCACTTGTAAATAAATAATACATTGAAAAGAAAAGTTTTAATTTTTTTTCACAAACACAGAAATTTGTATTGCCAAAATACTCACAAAGTAAATGTTTCATTCCACTCTGGATTCAAAGTGTTTTCTTTTACTTTTGTCATCTGAATTTTAGTTTCATCAACCAGTTCTCTAACTGTGCAAGAAGATTTCCTGTTCCTCGGCTTCGCCAGTTTCCCAGGCTTTTCCTCCATCATTTCCTTCTGGTTCATCAGCGCCAACATGCAGTACGGGTCACTCAAACCTTCAAATTTGTTGATCAATCAATGTATTAAACACGTTTTCTGAAGATAAACTCGAGTATAGATAGCACAGACGTGCTAGTAGCTAACTTGAAGCCATTATAATGGGCACTATGGTCACGTTGGTAGGCTTTACCCCTTTAAACTACCATAAAAATAAAGAGCCTCATTGCTTGCAGCCATGGACAGCTGTTTCGGTCTTTTTAGGCCTCATCAGCATGGCATAGCTAGCAAACAGGTTTGGCAGCTATGCCGTGCTGATATAAAGGGGTAAAGCCCGCTATCAACGAGGCCATAGTGGCCAATATTATAGTGGCTTCAAGTTAGCTACTAGCACGTTTGTGCTATCTATACTTGAGTTCATCTCTATAGCCACACCCAACAAGCATTGCGCTTTTACCATTATTTTTTTAAGGAGAGAAGAAAGAAGCAAAATCTATACCAGGATCACTATCCTAAAACACTTGAAACTTTCTGACTGATGTCAAGGTTCTTTAGCCATGACTCTAACGACGAACTTCCAAAACAAATTTTGATTGCCAGCAGTAAACAATTTTGGTTTGTTTTAGTTTCTTGTCTTGCTAAACCTGTGCACTATGCGCACAGTACGCATGCACCCATCTTTATCATCTTTATTACGCTTGTTTCAGAGGTTTAATGGTAGCTTAACTCAAACAAAAGTAACTGCAGAGATTACAACATTAAAATGTTTCAACATTCGACAGACTTTTGGTGGTTGCAAGTTGCATCGACTTTGCATGTGCAGAGCTTGTGACCCTCGGAGTTTAGAGTTTGTAAAAGATGAATTTAAAAACAAAAGGAAAAAGGAAAACATCTAAATTATTTATAACAAAATCTAGCTTCACAGCATATACGTGTATAAAACATAAGAAAATACAGTTCATCTAATTTTACAGGAAAACACAGTTAAAAACAGAATGGAACATACAATAAAAGTTTTTTTAAATACCAGTTCAGTTTAATACACAGCCCACAATCATACACAATTGCTTTTAAAACGTCTTACTGTACTACCTATTAAAAGTAACTATAATAACCTGGTCGATTTTACAAATTATGTTTTATCAAATTAAAGCACCTATAGCCATACACAAACAAAATATTTCAGTTTCTGGAAACTTTGCATTTTACAGGTTAAAATTTAGCAAAAGACAATAAATTATTTGTTTCATACAGCAGTTCCTTTCTGAAACACTACAGATGTTAATGCTAGCTTATTTTTTTTGTTTATACCATACAAGATCGCATGTTTTTAATAACTGACATCTGGTAACTCAGATAAGCTATAATTATAAGCCATACATACTATTGTATATCATACTTTGCAGTACTAACCATTTGCATCTTTGGCTTCCACATTCCGTGCTGAAAACACTAAAAACAAACATATGCAAAGTTAATGTGAAGTTTCCCGCACGACGCTGTACAACATTTCATACCATCGCAACAAGTTACGCTAAAAAACCGGAAAAGAGTGAATGTAAACTAAATTTGCTGAGTTGCCGTAGCACTGCAAATAATTTCTTTTCACTCATTTAATAAATGTTTGAATAAAAATTAAGCATATTTTGGATTGCTTGCAGTGAAACTGATTTGAACAATTACTCTGTCAAAAGTACGATACTGTCGTCTTTAACCGAATGTGTGTGATGTATTACAAATCCTAGATGTAGTACCACTGCTGATCTTAGGACATGGTGAACTTATGCCAAATGCCTCTTTGATTGTACAGGAACAACAACTTGTAACAACAACAACAACAACTTGTAACAACAACAACAACAACTTGTAACAACAACAACAACAACTTGTAACAACAACAACAACAACAACAAGCTAGAAGAAAAAAGAACAATACAAAAAAAAACAACAAAAATAACAAGCTAGAAGAAAAAGTTAATGATGATATAAATAAAATTATTATATATACACAATATACAGTATGCATGATGTTTACAATTAAAAGCTACAATGAACTTTTAGCTAAATGAGGGATATATATAAATGACCGAAGCATCGTCGAAATAGATTTTATTCAATTGGGTTATAAGAACAGAAACAGAGGCAGCATTATGTATATTTAAAACAGTAGCTTATTGCTAAGACGAGAGGCAGCTATAAAGCAAAATATTTATCACTGTATAAGCTTTAGTATACGAGATCTTCGAACACAGAGGAGGATATTTGTGGCAGCACAAAGTGATCTAGTAAAGGTTTATGAGTTTTTAGTAAAGCATATGCATTTAGCATTTACTACGTATAAGTTTTAAAAAGCATTCCTCATTATCCAAGCTGTACAACAGTATAACTATTTAAAGTAAGGAAAGGAATACAACTATTGTAGATCCCCGTCCTGTCACTTCTCAGTGTGTTATGGAATAAACACAAAATACCAAAAAAATCTCAATAAATCTTAAATTTCATCATAATATAGCTGTGGTCTATGCTTGGTATAAATCTAAACAATCTTTCCGGGTAGTTTAGACAAAAATTTAATTATCTAAGAAGCAATTCCCATAGCTAAGAAATCCCGCGACAAATACTCAGCTTTAACCGTTTCCCTATACGGTGTAACTACTTGTAAAACTAGTTCTTAGTTACTTGAGGTTTTAAGAGACAACAGAAAATCTATCGTTTCCCTTGTTATGGTAGTTTCAAAGGATAATGCATACCCGCTACCAACAAGGCCTTATTTAATGCCTATCACTTTTAGTTAAGCTTCAGGTTAGCTACTGGCGTGTATATGTTGCATATCTATATACTGTACTTGATGATTCTCATTGAAGCCACATCCCAAAAGCATTAAAGCAGTACTTCAAGTATTTTCCTAGCAATTTTCAAGAATAATTCGTACCGGATTTTTAAAATACAGTTTTAAAATTTTCTTTTTTTCTTGAAACTTTCACCTATATTGTAATAAGGTTGTTTCAGCAAAAAATCCCAAGTTTCGAATTTTCACAACTTTTACGGTTTTCTGACATTTACGGAAATCGTCTATTTTAAAATGTATTTTTAACATAATGACTTTTATTATTCGTAATTTACCTGTCACTTTTAGGACAAACACTGGAGGCTGTAAGAAAAAATATATATAAATTAGGTTTCTCCGATTTAGAAAGTTTTGAAATTATCTCTTTATATACAATCAAGACTAACAGCTTTTTCTTTAAATATAATGATTGGATCAGCTCAATGATAGTGAATACTTTGTGTAACGAGACTGATCAGTAGGCTTATGTTCGATTGAAGAAATGGAACATTTATTGTACTATTCAGACTCAACATTATTTTATTTAACGACCTTTCACCTAAAAGACCGTTTTTAAAAAGAAATTTTCAAATACTTTAAAATGATAATAGTCATTTCATTTAATTTTCATAACCACGCTTAGTCATACGAAATTGTGCTATGCACGTGCTACACACTAGGACAACTGTCAGAGAAATATACGTTTGTTTGTGCTTTATCTGTGTTTGCTATAGTTGAGTTGGTTTATTAACCTGGGTTTAACGTTTTGCAATAACCCATGGTTAAAAATTCATATCGTGTCCTGTCCTTAATCTTGTGCGCTGAAACCAATTTGAGCTAAAACTTTGGGATTAACAATTTTTTTTGACGTGAAAAACCTGATTAGTATTTCCTAAGAGCTGTAAATCTTTCTTTAGAGAAAAAATTGGTGCTTGAGAGAATTTTTGCTTAACCAACTGAGTTAAAGTTACCAGTTTTTGAGCAACCGATCCCTGATGGTTACACTCACTGTGACTGCATGTTTAATAGTTTGGAAAAAGTCAAAGGATGAAAAAGACAACAAAAAAAGTACATTTAAATATTACAATCCCTCACACCTTTGATAATTATGAAAGTTATCAGTAAGAAGATAGTAAAGACGAAGAAAACCCTGAGACGTGTATATGTAGTTTTAAAGGGATTCTCCACTGTCCTGCATATACCATTTAATCTAAAACATTACTTTTCCTTCCTTGATTCTATATCATACTTAATCACTTATGTCTTTTTATTTAGCTCATCCCAAGCTATTTTTTCTTCTCTGAGTTTCCTTTACGTCGCCTTGGTTGCAAAGGCACACTACCACTCGTCCAATGCTATTGAGTTTTGTTATGTGCGGAGAATGGCACAGCAATGGTTATAACTCTATCATTAAAATCCTTGCGCAATGAACTTCTCCATGATATTCCTAGCCTTTGAACTTCTTCATGGTAATCCTGGCACTTGAAATTCTTCATTATATTCGTGACACTTGAACTTGTTCATTACATTCCTAGCATTTCAACTTCTTTGTGGTAATCTTTGCATTTGAACTTCTTCGTGGTAATCCTTGCCACTTGAACTTCCTCTTGGCAATCCTTGCACTTGAACTTCCTCGTGGAAATCCTTGCCACTAGAACTTCCTCGTGGTAATCCCTGCCACTTGAACCTCTTCGTGATAATCCTTGCCACTTGAACTTCCTCGTGGTAAAACTTGCCACTTGAACTTTCTCGTGGTAATCCTGTCACTTGAACTTCCTCGTGGTAATCCTTGCCACTTTAACTTCTTCGTGGTAATCCTTACACTTGAACTTCCTCGTAACAATCCTTGCACGTGAAGTTCCTCGCAGTAATCCTTGCACTTGAACTTCTTCATGATACAACTTTCCTGGCACTTCGTGGTAATACTTGCATTTAAACTTCTTCATAATATTCCTGGCATATGAACTAAGCTGACTTTATTCACCACCAGAAATAACATTAATATTAAATTTCTTATCCAATGTTACTAAGCTATATATGAACGCAAAAGTGTGATAAGAGACTGCACAATCATGAACAACTCCACAGTATTCATCTTAAATCTAAAATGTTTATTTTTGCCCACTCTCTTCTCAGAATACTGTTGAAAGTTTGAAAATCTTAAAAATGATAATGCATGTGATGGAAGAGAACTCCCACGGAACCCGGGGTAGTACCTCCATATTTGCAGATAGCTGATTACCTTTCTTTCTTTAGTTAATTTATATAATTCTCTGTGCCTCTCCTCTGTTATGCTCAAAACCTGAAAATAATATTGATTGAATAATAAACTAAGTACCCATTAAAGATTCCATAAAATTGTTCTAGCTAGTACCAAAGTCACGATAATTGGAACAAAATTAATTTAAAGTTACTATGAATGTCACAATTACATTTTTTATATTAAACTATTTTGCAAAAAAAAAAAAAAACATGCCTAATAAAATAATGTAGGTGTAAACAGTTTGATCATTTTTGGAAAATTTGTCTAACAGATTGTCCTAAATTTTAAACCAAATGAAAATTAAAATATTTAATAATTTACTATAATTAAGTAAAAAATCTAACACCTTTTTCCTTGTTTTCAACCAATACAGTACAAGACATAATATATTAAAGACTTTTTCCACTATCATTTCCCATTCACCATTTCCCATTCATCATTTCCCTCTTCTTTTCAATTTAGCATACCAATACTTTTCTTCTACTTTCAGAAGACGACGTTGTTAAAATGGCTGTAAAACACATTATTGTAAAGATACCAAAACATATCTATAGTACTTTCCCCATTCTCTCCTCTGAAGGAGAGCCATCAAAATTTACCAATATAAGTGATTGTATCATATTTTTGTTTATTATAGATTATTTGATTCATAATGTAAATATTTTATTAATGTAAATAGTTTCTGAAAAACCCGGAATGGGAGAATTCTATTAAAGATTATTATTATTATTATTATTATTATTATTTGGACAACATACCTATTAATAAAGATAGTGCATATGGGCAAACACATTAAACTGAGATGACTTAATCAACTCTCACCAAAACTAAGACAATGATGATTAAAGTATTAACCCAAGAACCAAAATGCTAACATTAAAAGCATCAGACGAGTATGTATTTACTTACTTTACCTATAAATTCTTACAGGAAAATAACTAACTATAGATACCATTTTAAACAGTTCTATGAAAATTAATTAAGCTTTCAATATAATTTACACTCAATAGTTTTTTGATTGGTCACTTTTATTTGCATACCTGCTGTCCATAAACAATAAGGTCTCCAGCACTGAGCGTTAATTTGTGGTCCCATGCTCCAAGTTGGTGACTCACTGCATGTAGCAACTCACAGTACAAAGCTTCTTGCTGTATAGGTACAGAAAATTAGAAGTTAAGCATTATGAATGGAGTACGATACAGAGGTTTTGTTTCAGGCCAGATGTCGGACACATTGTCTGGATGTTTCACACATGAAATCTGTCAAGTATTTCAATTTTTATGAGCATTTACAGCTGTGCTTTAAAAAAATGTGAAAACCTAAAATATGTCTGGAATGTTTATTGTATTGTAACCAATCACAAGCAAGATCTTTAAACCACAGACAACGAACGGTTCCCTATCGGTCACAAACAAATTATTTTTGTTTCGTTTCAACATTGACACTCTTTTCACAAGTAAATGATTACTTTTCCTTCCTAATTGTTTATAGTATAGAATACAGGTTTGAGTGATTTCAAAATATTTTTGAAGGAATAGTGAAAGCTGGGGTGTTTATTTTGCACCATACATGTTGAATTTTGTCGGGGGTCTTTCCTGTTTGCCAATCTTGCAATCGTTTGTCACATACAGTAATATCCAGTCGCCTTGTTCTACAAAAAATATTAGTAGGGATATATATGTATGTATGTATGTATATATTCGTGAAGTAAACGACTAGAAACACAGATAAGTAGCGACTCCGAGTTTCATGATGATCAATCTTCAGGCT
>JAOBBB020341761.1:0-10364 GCA_025331005.2 Zoanthus gigantus | reverse complement strand
GAAAAGAGGCTCTGCCGACTCCCGATTATTCCCAAGTAAGCATGCGCGTGGTGACGTTACGTGACGTATTAAATGTCAATCATTTTAGCAAATCGCGCGAACAGCGCGCAGACAAATCAGAGCTTTGGCGTGACAACGACGTTAGTGAGATGCAGCATACGAGTTTATATTCGCCAGGAAAATCACCGAAACACTTTCCATCTTCCTCCTAAAACTCCTGTAAAAAAGTACGGAACGAGGAATAAAGATGCGTACACGTGTTTTGTCTGTGGGGTAAACTTTTCATTAAGTGGGATAACAGCTTATTTCAACGTGAGGTCCTGCCAGTCGGGACTGACGCGAGTTCTTGGTCACCTTCCATCAGCTAATGAATCGCATAGAGTATGTAGAAATTGTAAAAGAAGAATTGATTCAATAGTATCAAAAGAAGCAGTTATTGCCTCTTTAGTGGAAGAACTAAGAAAGAAACACGAAGGCATGGGCAAGACAACACAAACAGTCAAGAGACTTCCCGTCGATTCACCGAGGAGTTAAGGGAGCAGAAACCACTGCTCCAAATCGCTAAAGTCAAACTTAAAAGTAGATTTCAATTTGAATTCGACCGCTAAAGTTTGTGAAGAGGATAGGATGTCAGTGTACAACTCGATATTTACGCGAAGGGAAAGTCGACGAGGGCGAAAGCGGCACTCAATTTTGACAGTGCCAATGCAGGTGCCGAAGATCAAGCTCACTCTGCAGTTACATGTAAGGTAAGTAAGATAGTTACACTTTTTGAATTGCTTTAGAAAGTACAGCTGTCTTTTGTTTGTTTTAAATTAACCTTTACTTTACCTGAAACCGTCCTAGATAATAGTTGGATGTTATTTTATGTATAGAGTTCGCGGTGTAATTGGGGCGTTACTAAACAGCGAAACCAGAAACCAAAAAAATCCCTA
This sequence comes from Zoanthus gigantus, assembly GCA_025331005.2. Lineage (NCBI taxonomy): Eukaryota > Metazoa > Cnidaria > Anthozoa > Zoantharia > Zoanthidae > Zoanthus > Zoanthus gigantus. The sequence continues at coordinate 9,429 of JAOBBB020341761.1, read as the reverse complement.
AGAAAACAGCAACCAGAAACATTACTCAACAGAAATGTGTTAAAAAACGGAGATCCTAAATCTAAAGTTCAGTTAAAAAACATACACTGCCAATTGCCATTGAAACCGATGACAACAGACAGCCGGTCCGAAGTTAATACTCAACTCTTTAAACTTTTGGCCTTTTTTTCCACATTTTTTAAACTGATATAACTGTAAACTAGCAAATTATTCAATTATACATGTGGACAATATTTGATTGAAAGAATTGAGCTTAATTCGCTTGCCAGTAAAGGTCAGTTGTTTTGTTTACAATCTTGCGCCATTTTCTTAGTCGCGAAGGCAGTCTCTGATGACTCGAAAACTTCCAATTATTATTTTGGTTTGACTTCTGCTCAAAAGTATGTAGTTAAAATAAAAAGAAAAAACAAAAAGTTTTTAAAGTTAAAAAATATGTGGTCACTGTCGGGATTCGAATTCTATTTATACTAAATTGTCAAATGTTCTTAAAACAATGATGACATATGGCTATGCACATGCAACTAGTTTGAATTTTTTGATATTTTACATTTCTGCATTGACATTCTATTCAAGATTCAACCATAGTTTATTTTAGTTTTAATTTTATATTTTTCCTTTTTATTTTAGCTAGGGGTATTTCTGCAAAGTATCACAAAGAAGCTTATTGACCAATCCAATAGAGATTGTGGTATCAGCAAAAGTTCAATAAACATTGCAATAAGCAAAAGAAACCAACGCTCAATGTTATTCTGGATCAACTGGTAACTAGGGTGAAAACATTTGAATATACTGTACCCCTGGTAGATCATACCAGACTGGCAGACTGAAGCGGAACTTCTTCCAAGATATCAAAAAAGAACTTCACAGTTGGATAAAGAGATACTGCAAAAGTTGGCAGAAACAGAGTAGCATTCCTACAAACTTAATTGACAAATTAATAAAGGATACTCTTAGGTGCCAAATAAATGCTAGGGGGGAGAATTGGAAAGTATTTGAAAACTTAATAATCAGGGAAATCTTAGTAAACATGAGACATGGGTTGAAAAATCTAAAAAGAATTGTTCACTGTATAATATACCATCATACGGATGATTACAACACAACAATTTCAGGTCTACAGATAATAATTTCTCTCTTTCAAGCCTTGTTTCTGATTCACTCATATCAATACAATAATATACAACCTGTGTGGTCAACTCATGTTCAGCAGCAGATATTGTGTAATTATTGTGGTCAGTTTTGGATACAGACTGTCCAGTCTGAGTACAAAAGAAACAAGCTGTCTGGTCATCTTTTTATCCAGGGAAAAAAACTGAAATGTTCTTTGGTAAACTGAGAAGTCTCACATTTTGATTTTGTAAAAGAATAACACAAAAAAATTTAGACTTGAAAATCCAAAAAATTAATAAATGGGGGTTCTAATAAACTCCAGAGGGTTCGAAAAAAAATTGAAAGTTCAATATGCAGGGAGAATGCTGGGCACCCAAGGCTACCTTGAGAAAATACTGCTCATTCCTATTTTGGAGCAGAATGAAAAATACAAGATTCTTGTGAAAGAGGAAATCTAACATTTTACATTTAGTCAAAAAATAAGACTATTTGTATTATAAATAATTTTCCCATCTGCACAACCTTTACTGTATACAATGAATTTAAGAGTTTTGTTTTATTACAACTTTTCTAACAACTATAGTGTGTATCAGTCAAATGTCAACAATAATATTAGATTTAGGATGTAATAGCTGGTAATTATTTTAAAGCTATTAAATTAAGTCAAGTAAAAATCACTACCAACATTAGTTTTATTGCTTGTTAATTTTTTCTGAAAAAAACGTTTACATTTAAAACATATTGTATTCAAAAAACAACTTGAACTCATTTACATAATGCATGTTAAGCTGTTAAATAAAAATTTTAAATTACTAATATTAACCAGACCTTTTTCGTTGTGCCACTACATGTAAATATAGTCCTTCCATTGTTTAACATATTGACGATGGCTTTGAGAAGTCGATTCAGTGAGACTTTGCTTGAAACTCAATACAACCATACAAAAATTATCAGTTCAATGCTCCATTTTTTTTTATGTATCACAATTACACTTTTTCAACCTCCAAGCCATACAAAATCTGTTCTGACTGCTTACTACTTGTCGACCAAGGAAAATTCAAGTTATCCTTCCTAATAAATTCCTAATAAATTATAAATTATAATTAAAGACACATGTTACTTTCAAAGATATAAAGCTAAAATTATTTTGAAAATAATATGTATTTCAACATTCTGTATAAGATATCTGTATTGTCTTAATTTGTTAATCATCATTTGTTAATTTGTTAAGCATAGTGCTTTAATTTATATTGGCAATGGTAACACACCCCCCAGCAGTAAAAGCTACAAAATTGTTATTCACTGAGTTCACTATCTGAGTCATTGGGTGGGAACAAGCACCATTCAGGAATGTTTTCATCTACACCAGATTCCTTTGGCCAGTACTGTTCTAAGTTCTTAGACTTCTGTAGCTCACTCCCATAATGTCTTCAAAGACCTCATTAAACACTGTGAGAACTTCATGAGCAAGCCAGCTGTCAAAAATGGCAAAGTTTTCCATAAGGTACTGGGCAGTAAAAATATAGGAAGCTAACTTACATAAGTCATTGATCAAGGCATCTGTAAGATTATTGAGATTGTTTGTTCCAAACACTGATGCTTTATTTCGGTTCTCAGGAATAAGCTTTAAAGTCTCTCTCAATAATTTTTTATCATCATCATCCACTATTCTCAAAAATGAAGTTGATCTACATATACCATCAGATGATTTCACATTTGCTGGCATTTCTAAACATCCGATATCACAACAATTTTCAGAGTTCACTTGATTGTTAGTACTTTCATCGAAATATTCACAGATGATTTTTTGTCTGCATTTTTTATCAACATTTTTCACAAAATTTCTCATTGAGCTGTCACAGTGTGTTAAATGATAACCTCTGTAATACCAACTGCATATGATTGCAAACCATCTCGTCCCCCACGTCCTATTTCTTGTACATAGCCTTCAATGTTCTTGGGGAATCCATAATGAATTATCCCACGTACATTTGGAATATTTACCCCCAATCCCAATGCACTCGTAGCTATGCTTACTCTTATGTCACCATCAAGGTTGAGTAGTGAGGATAGCACACTTTTTTGAATTCTTGTGGGAGTTTTGCTATGGTACATAGCATAGTGAGCTCTTTTGGGTAGGTTTTCATTCAATAAAGAGTAAATATCACCACAATCCTTCAGAGATCGACAATAAATAATTGCCTTCTCCATATTCTTGCATTTTTTTTCAAGATCACTCATTACCCATCCAAAGGTATCTTGCAATTCCTTAGAAGCCTTTTTGAATTGTCATTTTGATGTTGTCCTTGTTTGGGCTAAGTCTGATCACTTTCACATCTTTCATGCTTCAAATTTTGATGATTTTGTTCCCCAGGGTTATACTAGCTGTAGCTGTTAAGCAAATAACTGGGGCTTTTGAAAGTGATCTTACATTGCTAATTCTGCCATAAGCTTCACGGAATGGTTTCACATCTTTATTGCCAAGCCCCCTTTGATTGTAAATATAAGGTTGTTGGCCATGCAAAATTATTGTATCTCCGAGCCAGGACAAAACCATCTTGAAATTTTAAAGAAGTGTATATGCCCCACTTCTGTTAAACTTAATATAAAAAATCTTTGACCCCACCTGAGCTACACTCAAAACTTATTCTGCCTCATCACAGCCAATATTTTGGATAAAACTGTTTTTCAAGTAAAAGTAATATACTAAATGTTAATACATGCATACAACAGCACTTTGCAATAAACCTAAGGAAAAATTACATTAAAATTTTAAATTATGTTCTCATAATTTAGAATAATTTTGCATGTTTATCTTCCTTAGATATTTTATTATGTATAATATATAAATTATGAATAAATATTGAAGGAAGAAACATTCAAAATTATTATATTGATACATGATTAGAAGACTGAATGAAATTTCAAAATAAGTATTTGCCCCATGCCTTTTTGCTCTTGCCCCACATAAAAGTAAATTTTGCATTGACGCTAAGTTAGGGTTTTTGAAGACATTATGGGAGTGAGCTACAGAAGTCTTAGAACAGTACTGGCCAAAGGAATCTGATGTAGATGAAAACCAGCCCTTTCAATAAATTTAAAAGTAGGAGACCATGAATGGAGAAGTAGCCAGCCTGTCCAGTAGAATTCGGAAGATTCCCCACATAATAACATTTCGCAAGGCATGAAAGTAGCCGTCCATGGTTCGAGATTTTTTCCCAAGTAGCCGACAGCTTTCGTCGGCTGTCGGCGCTTATTGAAAGGGCTGTGTGATCAGCCATTTCATTAATATTCCAAATACACAAGAAATTAAAGTATTTAGTTAAAATGTAAACTTTTTATATGATTAGATTAGATCAGACTGAGGGACAAACGAGTTGTGTTCTGATAATTGCTATCGTTTACTGACTTTCTGATACAAGCATTTCATAGTTTGATCTGAAGGTAGAATTAAATTAAATCCATAGAAATCAGGATTCCAAACCGTGTAAATCCCTGTCCAACAGAATTTCTAGCAAGCATTTTAGACTGACCGCGTGATTAATTTCGCAAGAGTAATCAGCGAAAAGAGGGGTTGGTTACACAACTATTGCTTTAAATTGCATTGTTACACTGCCTTCACAGTTTAACAAGAGGTACACAACAGATTACTCACGTCTGCTGCAGTATTGTCACTTTCATTTCCCACGTTTTGTTCGTTCTCTCAAGTTCCTTTTGAAGCCTGTTGAACAAGTAAAACTATATAGCTAACCAAGTTTTATATTTATTGCAATCTGGTAGCAGAAAATTGTATGATGCTTAATCACTGTTGTCGTAATCATCAACATCGTAAATAGATATCTCATCAGATGTAACTAGAATGCTGCTGAAAATAAATAGCAAACCAGTTACTGTTCATCAGCAGGAATTGTGTGCAATTCTACCATTGGTTTCGGCTCCATTAAATCGTGTACCGATTGAGGAACAATTCAGGTGGAGCCACCCACTAAGTAAGCACAGTAACTGAACAACGTTAGTAAGATAAGGAAAGCAAATCATCATAACCATAATCATTATCACCATAACAATCATCACCATCAGCATCAAGAACACCACCTCCAAGACCATAATCATCATTACAACCATCATTATCTTCACAACCACCATCAACACCAATACCGCCATCAACATCATCGCATTAATTCTCGCTTCATCGACTTCAAAATTACTATCATCACAATTACCATCTCAATCAACATCACCGCCACTAACATAAAGAACACCATTGTCGTTGCTGTTGGCTTTATCCCCACGACTATTATTATCATTGTCCTCACCATTATTACTATCATTATTATCATTTATCATGATCAGGTTTGTTAATATATTCAAACTTGTTAGTAGTTAACAACTATTTGCAGAAGTGAAGGTAAGTATCTCTCACTTTCACTGACACAAAGGCAAACAATTGTTTTAGAATATACCACACAAACTGAATAACTAGATGGCAACGTACTTTATTCTTGGCAATATACCAAAAATAAAAAATTTAAAATGTCACGTGCAGTACGATGATGTACATTCGCGGTCAAGTTAAATGGTAACCAGTTTGTATATTTGTTGGGAAAGAAACAGCTTAAATCACACTTTGTTGTCACTTTTGTTTCTTCGGTACAGCCTTGCAGTTTATCGAAATAATTTCTTCTTCGGAAATCGAAGCCATTTTGTTTCTTTCTGCAGCTCGGAGGTGAATAATACTCTGCCTACAACCTTAGAGATAACCAATCAGAACGAGTTAAAAGTACTATTCATTTAAGTAGCATATACTAATATATAATACTATATCAGTTAAAAGTCGAACCTGGCAATGTCAGCCCTTTGCTTCTTTTCAAGTTTTTGCAAACTCTTGATTAACTCGTCTTTCTGAGACTCACTCAATTCTGGCTTTTCCTGAAGTATAAAAAAATACACATCAGGCACAAATATCTCTCACAAATAACTCGTTTTCTTAGACTAAACACGACTTACTATGTTCGAAGACTAGTATAGTATACTAATGTATATACGGTTTACATCACAAGTACATTACACTTATATATACGATATGTATCACAGGTATGCCGTAAATCCCACGTTAAAGCCCCCCACCCCGGTTTTAAGCCCTTCCCCGGATATATTCACTTACCAACGAAAATATTATTCCGGATATAAGCCCCACCTCCCGCTTATAAGCCTAATTACTGTATCAGTATAAGTGCATTCGTTTTGTGTTTCTTTTTAGACATCAAAATTTTTAATAAAAAGTTATAGGCATAAACAAATGGGTGTTGGGTTCAGAACAATAGTTACAATGATACCAAAGAAAGAAACAAATGTTTACGCTACCTAGACGACCGTTTCACGGCAAACAGGCAGGTTTATATAACAAGTATATTATACTTATATACGGCTTATATCAGTATATAAGACACTGAACTCTTTAATAGTCACACCTAAAGTGAGAGGCCATGCCCGTGGCATATACAGCGTAAAATAACATTTCAAGATACTAATTATGTACTGGTGCATGTGCAGAAGAGTTCTTACCCATCGTCGCAAGGTATGAGTGTCCTCAGGTTGGAGACTGAGTGCAAGGGTCTAAATATTCACGAGTACAAGGGCAGGTTGATGTGCAAACACAATTAGTAAATTTCGACAGAACAAAACACAAACTTCTTTGAGCAAAAAAAAACTAACTGATCTTCTGTGAATAGAACTGGAAATGCCTGTCTTTTTAATCGACCGAGTGAAATTAACTAACCCTTGAACTGATGCCGTCATTGCTTCCCTTGTCTAGCCGTACCTGGCTGACCTTTCCAGCTTAAGGCTCTCTTGACTGAATTCGAACTGCTTAAGTAATCCGCACCTGATCTAACGGTGACCTAACACAAAATTGAGTTAAGCCGCAAATATACTCTGAGCTAACTTTCAACTTCCCATGTGTCCTGGCTCCTCATCTATGCTTTTATTCATTTGCACTGAAACTTTTTTAATATAATAAATAAAGCTGCATCATCGTGCGTTTTGCTTTCAGTAGTGCAATACAGTGCTTGACTTTGATCCAGTCCCCTTTATACCGAAAAAATCGTTAACAATTCTGTGATAACATTGTTGTTTTGATCTTTAAAATCTGAATATCTTCTTTTCGGAATATAACGAGTCAAATAAGGAAAGTTTTAATTGCAAGCGCAGGTTTATGTGCAAACGAAATTAGTAATTTTCAATTAAAAAAAACTAAAAATCGCTTTGAGCAAGAATTTTACTGATTTTCAGTGAACAGAACTGGAAATGCCTGTCCTATTGATTGAAGAAATAAATCCATGCAAGCTTCTCTAGTCTTAATAAGCCTGCAGACTATGGTAAAGTTGCACTATATGGACTGGGCCGCCATTATACTGTCTTGACTTATCTTGCTATATGGACTGGGCCGCCATTATACTGTCTTGACTTATCTTGCTATATGGACTGGACCAGTCTTATACTGTCTTGACTTATCTTACTATATGGACTGGACCACTCTTATACTGTCTTCACTTATCTCGCTATATGGACTGGACCAACCTTATGCTGTCTAGACTTATCTTGCTATATGGACTAGGCCAACATTATAATGTCTTGACTTATCTCGCTGGACCTCTGCGACTTTAAACTTTTGTTGTTAGAAGTAAAACTTACTATCTTGACTGAATCACAACCGCCAAAGCTATCCACACCTGATCTATTGTGACCTAACACAGATTGAAAAGCTAACTTATACAATACAGCGATGCCATACAGAGCTTGCTTTTATTTTCAACCTCTTTTTGAAAAAACCAAATGTTTAGTTTTTGGATTACAACATGTTAATTTAGGAGGTTTTCCAGCCAATTAATCCGTCGATAATATTTTGCTTTTAAACAGGAAAATAACGTTCTTTTGCACAAGATGGACCATTCACTGAGTGTAGCTGCTACTTTACCTCAAACTACATTGAGAACATTGTTAGAACTCTTGTGCATGATGCTTAGGATGAAAATGATGATGGTGATGATGACGATGATGCTAAGGATGATAATTATGATGCTAAAGTTAATGCAAAACGATGATGATTATTGTGATGCTGAGTTTGATAATGTCGATGCTACGGATGAAAATGATGCTGATGATGATAGTTATGATCATGCTAAGGACGAAAATGATGATGATGGTGATGCTAAGGACGATAATGATGATGATGGTAATGCTAAGGACGATAATGATGATGGTGATGCTAAGGACGATAATGATGATGATGGTGATGCTAAGGACGATAATGATGATGGTAATGCTAAGGATGATATTGATGATGATGATGGTGATGCTAAGGATGATAATATGATGATATTGATGATACTTAAGATGAAAATGATAATGATGATAAAGATGATAATGACGATGATGAGGATGTTGCTAAGGATGAAAATGATGATAATGGCGATGATCATGACATTGCTAATGATGAGATGATGATGACAATGACAAATACAATGACAATGATGGTTCTTATTTACGTTTCAACCGAGCTTAAAGGTTCATAACTTGGAAAGGTGATCTTTTATCTTACCTACAGACTTTATCATAGTAATTAGATTATAGCTTTTAATTAATGATTGGCTGCCTAAACTTCGAACTAACATCTGCTCTCATGAATTATCCTACCTTAAACAACACATAACCAGTTTCTAATTCCTATTTAATCAATTATTTTAATAACACCTGATATCAAGCTACTCTTACTTGGGCAGCCAGACTCTCTTCCAGTCTCTTTTTTTCCATTTCTGACTGTTCTCTGAGCTTCACAGTGTGCTGACGCTTGAGTTCTTCCATGTGTCTCCGCTGAGAAGATGCCATCTGCCAGAAACAGAAACAAAAAGTGGCCCATGGAGCCGATGCTTATCTCTGGTTTCAGTAGTTTTAAGCAGATGAGAGTCTTTGACTCCCCTTGGATGGGACACTAATCCATCACAGCTAAGCTCCCAGCAGACGCTGGTACTCATTTACCTATCCCAGAAGGATGGAAAGCTGAGGTAGCTTAGGCAGAAAAGGTCACACAAAATTTCAAATCTTGGAAAAGCCAGGACTGAACTGGGAGACCCTTGTCCTCAAAAGATAACTTACCAGCTGTACCAACCATGCCCACTGCGAGACAAAGAAGGGTTGTGAGAAAATTAAAACTACAAAATAGGGAGCAACAGTTCTACATTCTAGTATATTAAATGCGTTCGGTGTATATATATAGAATGAAAGAAGAGAAAACAATTTTTAAGCCCTTGGCGGGAATCG
>JAOBBB020341674.1:0-10365 GCA_025331005.2 Zoanthus gigantus | reverse complement strand
TTTTAGTCATCGTTGTTTTACATTTTATATGCTTCTTATGGATAAGAGCTATTTTACTGTCCTATTTTGTCTTAAAAGAAGTGCATTGCTGTAGATAAATGTCAAAATTACTACCACACATTGGATAATATTTTTTATTGTGAAAAGTTTTTTATGTTGGACGTTTTTTCCTATTGTTCACAGCGAGTTTCATTTAGTAGCACAGATCACATGTACAGTTAAATGTATTCTGACTAGTTTTCCTGATAAAGACAAAATCAACACAGGACATGAGCACAAGGACACAATTTTCTGCATAGGATAATGCAGGGGCACATCTTTGCAGTCCTTTGCTTTTCTGCTGAAGACAGCCCAAAATTCATGCAGATGATTGAGAAAGATTGATTGCTCGTCTGTTTTAAAAAGTTCGACATTGGAGTAGCTTAAATACCTTTAGTTTCTTATCAATAAAGCTTTTCCAAGCTTTTATCATTATTTGGTTGTGTAGCCATTTATATCAAATTATCAGTTGTATGTCTCATTGGCTCGTAGACTGTGGGCTCAGACTGCAGACTTTGCTTCATTATAGAAAAGGATTAAGCAGATGGCACGCCATATATTTTTGCAGTACATTCTCGTAAAATGCAGCAAAACGTACAAATGGAAATTTTCGGAAGGCACTAAATTTTTGTCTTCAGTGATCTGTGAAATCTCCTACGATCTTAAAGAAAAAAGAAAAATCACTTTATCTCTCCAACAAAGCGGGTATCAAGATCAACACATTCGTGCCATTCTAAACAAAACTAACAAGTTTAAAGATAAAAAAATGATCCCATTGGATACGCGTGCCTACCATATGTGAAGAAAACCACTTATCAAATCTCAAAACATTTGCGAACGGCACACAATCAATGGACGACGCAATCTCTCTGCCATTGCTGAACATATTATTATAGTATTATGGTTTTAAAAGCACTTAAGTGCAAGCTCAATAGTTAAAAAAACAGTTTTTCTGTCTTTCCAGGTTCGGTCATCAAGATTGTGTTACTGGTATTGATAGCTTGAGTCGAGACAGAGCTGTCACGTCAGGGGGGCGTGACCGCACACTGAGGGTTTGGAAGGTAATCGAGGAGTCACAGTTGGTGTTTAATGGTCATGGGTGAGTATCGGGATATCAATTTTATTGGTTTGGCTAAAGCTAGCTAAATCAGCTTGCAATGTTATTAGCTTGTGGTTGTGACTTAATAGTATACCCCAAAATTGGTGATCGGAAGAGGACTGGAATTCAATTCTTACATTCTCTTCCGAATGAACACTTTGTGAACGAACGTTTGACCGCCGTTTTGGAAAATTCTTTGAATTTATTTCACTATGGGTTTGGATAAATATTGAATAAACAGTGGAGGTCTTAAAAAGTGCTAATAATGCCCCTAGCGAATACAAACCAACTTCACAAAAAATAATTGTGAACTTTGTAGAAACTTTTCTAAGTTAATAAATGAATAAAATTAATATATGTTTTGAGATCGACTGAATGTTTAACTCTTAAAAAGAATGCTGGAAATAGCCATTCTGAGCCTCTAAAAATCAGACTGCATTAGACATCTCACTACATAACAAATTTCAAACTTGAGAAGTATTTTAACGTCGGACAGTATTTTTTAGAACTCTTAAATAATCATCTGAAATCAAAAATAAACTATCAAATACCGTTGCTGGCCAGAATTTATTGAACCAATGAATAACTTACGTCTCAATATATAGGCGTATAAAGACTATGATGTGTGCATGACCTTCAAATGAATCCCAACTTTATGAATGGCTGTATATCAAAACTAATTACTTTTCGCTGCTAATCCGAACGATTTATCTTTCTAGTAAGTAATGAACGTAGAGCAACTCTCATATCCATAACCTTTAATTGCCGCATCCACTTCTTCACTACTTTTTACAAAAATAGTTTGACTACAATCCGCCATATCCATGATCAATTTCTTTATTTACATTTCTATTCGCATTTTTCCCACCAAATGTGTCGCCAAACATTTATTCCTGAACTGTTTGTTCAAAAGAGAATTCGATTCCAGTCCCCTCTTGATCACTTCCGTTTGGGGTATACTATTAAGTCACAACCATTAGTTTTTTGGGTCAACGCTTATCTCCAGTTTCTGTTAGTGCTACTTGAGCAGATGAGAATCGACTACCTCAGGATTGGACACTAATCAGTTGCAGGTTATGCGTTTGTAGAGTCCTGTACATTGTTATTTACATAAAGTATGAATGTTCTTTAAGAGCTTGGTGTTTCTTAGAGAAAATTAGGGGTCAACTTCAATTACTGGGATTCCGCTTCCTCCCCTGGTTTTATGATTAGAGATAAAGTGGCATAGAAATATTTAGGTTTAAGGGTGGGGTGAGTAAAGCCCCGTCTACTCGAGCAATTTTTATGTGACAAGTTTTATTTGACAGTTTTTATTTGCTACAAAACACGCCAGTTTTTCAGCAAATATAATTGTCATACAAAAATTGGTCAATTTTCATCCACATCTCGTTCATCCACTCGAGCAAATAAAAATTGTCACGTAAAAATTGTCCCATAAAAATTGCTCGTGTAGACGGGGCTTAAGTGCATTTTGGCAAACCATTTTGGTCTATGTGGACTGCTAAGAGTCTCTGCTTTGCAACCGCAAGGTCCTGGATTCGATTCCTGGCTCTGCCAAGACTTGAATAATTGTGTGACCTTATTTTTCCCAAAGCTCACTCAGTTTTTCATCCTTCCGGGGTCATTAAATGAGGAGCAGCATTTTCTGGAAACTAACCTTGGATGGATTAGCAACCCTTCCAGGTAGGTAAAGGGTTTTCATCGATAAGTGCCGGCTAATGGGCCACTTACTTTTAAAGGATTTAGCTTAGGACTATTTGTGGCAGCATTGGTAATTTTGATAATTTCAAAGCAAACAATGGTCTCTAATCAGTATCTCCAAAAGTTATTGTTGTCATCATGCAGGCATTCTTAACGCTGAAAGTAATTATTATAAGAAAATTTTTGAAGATGCTGTAAAGACACATGACTAAAAAATCTAAGTATTGGGTGAGTCAAAAAAGTTATCAACGATTAGAAAATTAACGCAAACATGACACGGTTTTGATTTATGTAAGGTAAACAATACAACCATTTTATCAAAGAATGAACATGTGAAACTACCATTTTTGAACTACAAAGTTAAAGATTTTTGTACTAAAGGTCTTGTCTAAGTTCTTCTGAATGGGAACAAGGGTAAAAGGAGCAAGAATTCTCACTATTGGTGGCCAACTGGACATTATGCACTAAAAATCATCGTACTTTAGCCTGCAATGGTTACACACTTATACTAAGTTATTTTGGCCCTGAGAAACTCTTTAAAATCTCTTATCACTCTTTAGATTAATGATTAATGATTATTTTGCATATATGACTCTGAGGAAACGATAGAATACCATTTTTTGGGCTTTTTCAAGAAACTTAAGCTTTTTGAACACACTTTGAAAACAGCTTCACAAACGATGCAATGCTAGTTGTCATAAAATATCATAAATTGCCTGTCTTAGTCGTTTCAGTTGCTTGCGTGGGGTCAACAATCATTGCACAGCTCTAAAATTGCTTGGAATCATGGATTAGCTCCAAAAGGGAACAAACAGTGAAGATAGTACTCTGTCCTTTTATGTTTAATAACTGCCTTGGCGGAAACTGTGGTATTTTTCTTGTTTCAGTTGTTCAAATGACTGCATTCAACTGATAAACGAGGATCATTTTGTTACAGGAGCTGACGATGGGTAAGACTTGTGTAAAGAAGATGATGTACATTGGTATCAAGCAGTTCCCAAATAGTACTCAAATAGTATTCAAATAGTAATAGAATAGCATTCAAGTAGTAGTATATTAAATAAAACTAAATTACTGCCCAAATAGTACTTAAATATCTTCAAGCACTACGTATATACTAAGTAGTAGTAAATCAGTAGTCAAATATTACTCAAATAGTATTCAGATAGTACTTAAATAGTAAATTTACATTGTACTCAAATAGTTTTAAAATCCAACGCCTTTTACCAGTGCTGCCTCTCTTATGATCATTCTACAACCCATCACAAGTTAGATCATCTACCACTTTTCAATAGATTTACATTAAAAGAACAAATTTTATGTAGCAAAAGCGCAATGCTTGTGCCTATAAAAATCAATATCAAGTGTAGATAGCACAAACGTGCTAGCAACTAACTGGAAGCCGCTATATTGGGCACTATGGCTATGTTGGTAGCAGGCTTTACCCCTTAAATGTACTAGAAAAATAGTGAGCTTGAGTGCTAGCAGCCATGGACAGCTTTTCAGGCCCATTATAGTGGCTCCAAGTTAGGTACTAGCACTTTTGTGCTATCTCTGCTTGACGTTTATCTTTATCCCACACGCATTGCGCTTTCATTCTATCTTCTGGTTTTTTTTGTTTTTTTTTTTTTTTGGGAACCTGAGTCTGTTTGCTAGTCATGCCGATAAGGCCTAAAAAGGCCGAAACAACTGAGTTTGGACAGTTCTGTAAGACCTTAGTATCTTAACCAAATATCACGCCTGCAAGATTTTTTGTTACAGCGGAATAAGATCTGTTTTTGCAAGAAGGAACTTTCCAAACTTGGCTCTTGCCATCTTGATTCTTCTAATCACTTCATTTCAAATTTTGTTGCATTCAGCCGGTCATCAACGGCAGGAACGATTGTCGCAAAACCAAAGAAATGCGACTTATTCACACTTTGAGTTCTTTAAATCCCTGATCCTGGATCTGTTTTTGTAATGCAGAGATGGGTGGTCTGGTTAAATGGAGTATATATACTGTAGGTGTTGAGACCAGTAGAAGTTTCGGATTGGCATAGAGTGGGTTAGGTAGAATATATCAGTGTATAAACCTAAACTTTCTATCACTCTATTCACTTGACAAAACCATCTCTAAAAGGTCTTGATAGTAGCAAAAAAAGATATAACTCGAATAAATACAACAACGTTTTTGAAAGTCATGTGACATGTTTCGGCATGCTTATGCCATCATCAGTATAATAGAATGAATGAGTTACAATAGATTAGTTATAAGCTAGTTAATGACACTTGGTGAAACGAGTCGCCATTTTTCTGCAAGGATTAAAGAACACACAATGAGCGATGAAAACTCACATATTTTTAAGCAATTTTCTGAATCTCCTTTTTGCAAAAGTTTATACACACCTTCTTGTTTTTCTATTCTAGACACAGCCAACAATTCCATTGATCTTAAACTTAAAGAAGCCTTACATATTAATAAGAATAAGCCCAACCTCAATAAACAAGAACATCACTTTAATACTTTCTTAGTTTTATAGCTCCGTTGCATTACTTGTAATGATACGTCATTATTGTTAATAGTTTATTCATCGACTAGCTTACAACTCATCTATTGTAACTCATTCATTCTATTAAACTGATGATGGCATAAGCATGCCGAAACATGTCGCATGTATTTCAAAACGTTGTTGTATTTATTCGAGTTAAAACCCTCTCTCTAAAATCTTGGATCTCTTTGTTCATTGAGTCAGATTGTAAAGAATGATTATGAGAGGAAAACGTCGCCTATAATTACATCAATATTCCTGTTTCTGTTTCTTCTCAGGTCCATTTCTCTATGGAGTACGTTTAAGAAAAAGCCATTAAACACTGTTTATAAAGCTCACAGCAAATCCTTGGATTGTAAAGACGATCAGATACCAGATGAAAGCTGGATAACTTCACTGGCAACAGTGAGAAGTTCAGATCTGGTCGCTTCAGGTAAATGGTTAACATTTTCTGAAAAGAAACCAAGAAGAACATTCTGAGCTATTTCTTAACAGCTTACGATGCGGTTAATAGTACTGATAGTCTCCAATTATTAAGATTAAATTGATATCTGCCCTCTGATTGGCGGATTCTTGCGATTAAATGAATGATTTACTCTCTGAATGGAGGAATGTTGACATTAAATGAATGATCTGCTTGCTGATTGGCGGATTATTAAGATTGAATGCATGATCTTCTCTTTGATTGGTGGATTGTTGAGATAAAATAAATGATCTGCTCATTGATTGGTGGATTGTTGAGATTAAAATCTACACTGACGGATTAATTTTAAAACTCGGACTTAGATGTTGCAGAAGGAATGAACTCTAGTTAAGTGACCATTCTCATAGCTCAGTGGGATTGAAAATCTTACAGATAAACAGAAGTTCATGGGTTTGCTTGCCTTGGGATTCAGAACTATCTTCTGAAAAATAGCTTTACCTATGCTAGCTAAATCCTTTACGAGCCTAGTGGCCCATGGAACCGGCGCTTATCTCCGGTTTCTGTAGTGTTAAGCAGATGACAGGGACTCTCTGGTCAGAAGGCAGAGATCTTACCAACTGCACCAACCATACCCGCCCAATAATAGCTTTAACTAGTTCTTATTTATTTCAACGTCAGTACTTTAAAATTGTCTCATTAGCCCCTAATTTTCTTTGTTTGTTAGCAGGTTCTTGTGATTCATGTATCAAGTTGTGGCAGTGTTCTGACGGTTTCAAGGAATTAATGCCCTTATTTTCTATACCCGTGGTAACTATTATTTTTAATCAACTTGTTTTCTCTTTATGTTTTTTTAATAAAAAAAATCTTACATATGGCTTACATATGGCTTGGCAGTCTGGGGCCAAGCGGCCCAAACTCACCTTAATAAATTTTTAGTACTCCAGAAACGCGCCCTCCGCCTAATTACCTTTGCTTCATTTCAAACCCATGCTATCCCTTTTTTTGAGTATCATAAAATTCTCCCTTTGAACTCTCTCTATTTCAAACTTATCAGTTGTATTATGTATGAAGTATCTAATGGCCTCGCACCTGTGAAAATTACTAAATTATTTACACCTGCTTGGCTGACACATAATTATAGTACAAGATTTTCGGCGGCTGGTAACCTCTCCATTAAATTTTCAAGAACTCAACATATGAAAAAATCATTTCTATGTACTGGTGCCAAAATATGGAACAATATTCCCACGAGTATTCGAGTGCTACCTAAATATGAGTTTAAACAATCTGTTCATCGTCGACTTTTGGATATAATGATCGAGGAAAATACTTATCTTGACATACCCAAAATTATCTCTACTTTCTAATATAAAACTTAAATTGCGGTTGCTTTACATTACTCATTTACTTTTAGTGTACCTTTTTTCCCCTTTTCACTGTGTCTATGTAAGAACTCTATTTGAATTTAAATTCCTCGTTTGCCTCTCTCTCTCTTTTTCTCTTTTTTCTCAAATTTTAATTATCTTTTTGACCCGCCTCGATTAGTTTTCACTATTAGTGGGCAGCACCACTGTTAATTCTGTGTCAAAATTAATAATAAATTGTTGTTGTTGTTGTTGTTGTTGTTGTTGTAGTGAGCTAACAGGATCCAAGGATTCACGGTAAGCGACTTCCAATAAAAATACATGGCGTCAATGAATGACGCAACAATAATCTTAACATTGAGCGTTAACTTCCAGCCTGCATCTGCCCTGAAACATGGCTACCATACTACAATAACTCGAGCATTCCGAGCTAACTAAATCGGCTTTTCTACGTTTTTTCATCGGATTTGACAGACACTCGATGGTGATAAACAGTTCCTCTTCCTACAACCTTTCTAACCCTTTCTTTCTTTTACTAGCCTCTTCCACCTCTATAAATAAATAAATAAATAAATAAATAAATAATAAATAAATAAATAAATACATAAATAAATAAATAAATAAATACATACATACATACATACATACATAAATAAATAAATAAATAAATAAATAAATAAATAAATATTTAATGATAATTCCCCTAAAGAAGCTTTTCAGTATCATATTAAAATCCCCTGCCCCTCTCTCCTGGTTAAGAATGCCAACTGGTAAGAGGCAAACCAGTTGGCTATTTACAAAGCATGGTGAATTTGTCCCTGGGATCACCGAGGATAAATTCATTCAGTAGTCCGAGTTTGGGATTTGAACCCTGGTCTTCCGTATTCAAATCCCCAACTCTGACCACTGAGCCATGCTGCCTCCAGCCCCTATATACCTCCAGCTTCCTCTATACCCCTTCTAACCGCTTCCACCTTCTTCCTACTCCTTCTAGCCGCTTCCACCAATTTCTTACCCCTTCTAATTGTTTCTTACTATTTCTAATCCCATTCCTAACCGTTTTCTCTCTTTCAAATCTCTTCTTTAACCCTTTCCCAACCTCAAATTCTATTCTTATAGGTTAATTTTTTCTTTCAATGCCATTAATGACACTTTTTACTTATTCCAATTCCATTCCTAACCGTTCCCCCTTCCTTCGCATTCCATTCCAAATCTCCTCTTTTCCTCGTTCTCCTCCTTCTCTTTATAATCTATTTCCTAAATGCTTTCTTCTTATTCCAATAATACTCCTAACCTAGTTCTTTGTCCTCCATCCAATCCCCTCCTTAAACGCCTTCTTCTCCTTCCAATCCAAATTTAACCGTCCCCCTCTTCCTTCCAATCCCAGTTTATCCCCCCTTCTCCTCTCAATACCAGTCCTAACAGTACCTCCTGTTCCTTCCAATCCCAGTCCTAATCGGTCCACTATACCTTCTTCCAATCCCAGTACAAATCATCCCTTCCCCCTTTCAATCCTAGTCCTGACCTTACGATCCATTCCTCTTTTTGTTGCACTCCTAACCGTCCGTGCTTTCATTCCGGCAGTCCTCCTCATCCTTCCAATCTTATTCCGGACCACCTCATCCTTTTGATCCTTTTTCTATGCGCTATTTATTTTTTCTAATCTCATTCCTCTTTTAATTGGTATTCCTTCCATTCCTTTTTTATCGATTCATTTTTTCACTTATTTTAAAACATATTCTTGTTAACAAAAGCAGATGTAAGCCTGGTTAATACAAAGTGACAGCTACATAAAAAAAATAGTACTAACAGATGGGAAAAATCATTTTTATAAACACTTTTCCTAACGATGAACACCGTATTTAAAATGAAAACGCAAGTATCCGACTCTGTTAGTGCTAAAGTCTTTGTTTGACCATGCTCACGTGAAATTCTTTAAAATATTTAACATTTTAACATTGTTACAGTATTGTTTTTTGAAGGAATTGCTGTCAATACCTGGTTTTTAGCAACTGCATGCTGAAAACAATTTTTCCTCGGACTGGTTTATGTATTCGAACCTTTACGAGTTTAATATGAAATTAATTTGCACGAGTGTCTTTTAAAAATAATCAAAACTGCGTGAGCCCGTTAGAGCGAATTAACACAATTTGAGCTTTTTAAACACACTCGTTTTATTAATTCCATATTAAACTCGTAAAGGTTCGATTACATAACTGTTAATCATATAATGAAAAAATTATTAAAAAAATGACGGTGGAAAAAGCAAAACGTGAAAGTGACAATTCATGCGTGCATGAACAATTCATGCCTTCAACGTTGTCATAGAAACTTCTGTATTTTTATTGTCTCATTAGCTTTGTAATTTTGTGTAATTACACAAAATTCTGCACTGAACTACACATTTTTGCACAGATTTACAGAGTAACTGCACTGCTCTTGACCAATCAAGTAATTTTTTTCATTTCATGATTTGCCAAGATGTGCAAAAACAATCCTACTAGTATACATATTTTGGATTTTTGGTTTACACTCGCTAAAATCTAGTTAGCTTTTAAAAGCGGCCATCTTGCGTCTTGCTCGCTATCATGGCCGCTTCATATGTCATTCTACAATATGTTGCAAAATGATAAAGTTAATATTATATTAATTAACGACATCATTGATTGGTCTTCAACGACATACTGGTCAATATCAGAAGTAGAGTAGAGTCAAAACGTCAAATATTTTGAGAAGTGTTCCTAAGTCACGTGAGCATGCACAGTCAAATCATGAACATTCTTCATTGTAATTTATTCATATTTAAGCGACGGAAGATTATTATGTGTTAGTAAGTATGATTATTAAATACCGAATGGTAGCAAAATAAGAAAAATGGTATCCCCACTCTCCCCAGTTGCGCTACCATTTTTATCAACACATGTGTAATATCATTTTGAACCAATCAGCTTTTAGCATTTTCGCGCGGTGCTTTGAGTCGTTTGTTATTTTTGACCCGAGCAAAAAATTTTAAAAAGCTGTTCATACCTATAGTTAACGTTGTGAAATGAAAAAAAAAAAAAACAGAAATACCTTCCAGATCGTGGATGTTACTGATAGAGAGCTAACACAGTTTTTAGAAAAATTATAAAACGTCTTGTTCATTGTTTCAGCAAGTTTAGTAGCCATTATTTACCTTCATTTTTTTGAAGACAGGAACAGTAAATACTT
>JAOBBB020341588.1:0-10367 GCA_025331005.2 Zoanthus gigantus | reverse complement strand
GAGAGAGAGAGAGAAAGAAACAAAGAAAGAAAGAAAAATAATAATATTGTATGAAAGAAATAAAACATATTTTACGTGCCTTCATAACCTGTTGAAAACCTCGGCAAAGTTTGTAAGAATTTTCAGCTACGTCTCGGTTTTCACCAAGCCATGAAAGCACAAAGAAAATGTTTTATTTCTTAACTACAGTGTCTACAAACTCACTTTCTAATGATCTACTTACTGTATGATGAGCCTAAGTTCTGTACTGGAGGAATTCAGGACTTCTTTCCTGTTAGCGATCTGTTTTTCAAGTTGTTGCATGGCTTCAGTCAATCTAATCCATTAAAAACAAAAACTTTACAAGGCATCACTTACTCAAAAGCATAGGATATCGAATCACTGACTTACGACTCACGGATACTGCGTAGTCTAAGTACAAGTACAGGTACGAGCAAAACTAGAATTCGTAGGAAACTCGTTGTAGACTCTGTCAAAGAGTTAGTGAGATTTCCCACTGGGTTTCCCAGTTCTTTATATTTTCGAACAAATATTGCATTAAAAATAGCAACAATTAAACCATTTAAATTTTAATAAAATAATCCAATTCTAAGTTGTTTAAACAGCAAAATGTACGAAGAACAACATTCTTTAAACTGGTAAACTATGGGGATCGGAACACAAAAAACATGACAAAAATTACAATAAACTTTAAAAAATATTAAAAACATGCAAACATTAATACGCTGTACACCCTACTCCGTAAATCTTTCGTAAAATCGAAAAATATGGAAATTTTAGGAGCAGAAAGCTAATTATAAATTCCGGCTGTACTAGTAAGCATTAGACATTTCTAGAATGTTGACAGAATCTAAACTTTAGTGATTGCAACAAAAGATAAAAGCAGAAAATCAATTTCTGTTATAAAAAATGTAAAAAATTCACAAATCTCTTCAAAAAGGAGAAATCAAACAAGGTTAATAGTGGATGTTAACAAAGCAATTAAAAAACGTTTTTTTTTCTTTCCTTCGGAAAAATAGTTTTTACAGTGGAACTTCCATTTAACGAACTGCTACGGGAACCAGGAAACGTGTTCATTATATCGAGGCTTCGTTAAATCGAGGTTCATTCTCTTACTGTAATTTTAGCGGGGCTGAAAAATTCACTTCGTTATATCAAGGGTTCGTTATATCGAGGTTCTTTCCCTTACTGTAACTTTAGCGCGGCTGAAAAATTCACTTAGTTATATCGAGGACTTCGTTATATCGAGGCTTCGTTAAATTGGGTTCTTTCTCTTACTTTAACTTTAGCAGGACTGAAAAAAATCACTTCGTTATATCGTTTTTAAGCACTCGAAAAACATTTTTGGCAGACTTGAAGTATCTTTTTGTTTTCCTTGAATATTGACTGTCCACAAGGTTTTCCAAATTTGTTTTTCTAACGAGGAAAACCTTTTCAAAACATAGCCGACAATTCAATTCAATTCAATTGACTTAAAGTGTAAAAAGCTGCTCGTATTGAAAACATTGCTGTAGGTATGATGTCACATCTACAGTGATAAATCTATTGTCTGTAGGTATGACGTAAAGGTAACAGTGTCAGCATAATTTAACTGTTATTCGTAGCAAATCTCAACTTAAATACATTTTCCGATTCGAGGAGAACGTGTCACGTGTCATGGGTCAAAACTTACTAATTCCCTAGGGCGAACAACTTGAACTTTCGAATCGCACGTGATCAGGACGTGCACCTTCGAAAGAGCGGAAAATTTTTATGCCAACTGCTTCAAGCAAACAATATTTATGCAGATACGGCAGCTAAACGGTTTCAAACAAGAAGTGAAGAGGAAATAGAACAGCTTCTACGCGACAAATACTCGAATTCTCCTAACGAAGTTTAACATTTGTGATTTGAATTAATATTTATATAATTATGATTTGTGACTTATTTGATAGGCAAATTACTGGGATTTGTAATATTTTGCAACAAAGTCGTGAGCTGACATACGTGTATTGTTCTCTTTTAAGTTGGGCTTCACCTAGAAGGGGAACATTGAGGGTCTCGGGGAAACAAAAGCCTTGGGGCCAGTCATTAAGTGCTTACTGGGATAGTAATGTCATTGCATAATAATAACACAAATCATTCTGCACTATTCAGCCATAACAAAGCATTATGAGGCTTCCTATCTAAAAGAAAACAACTAGATAACAACAAAGCATACAAATCAAAGTGATAGCAACAATTAAAAGCTGAAATAAACTAACTCGAAGTCGACTTTATCTGGAGTGTCATTGCGAATTAAGTTCATTTCATACAATTCGCGCTCGAGTCGTCGCATCTCCGCATGATGGGACCTGCAAAACACAACAACCAGATATAAACTTCAATCACATTCTCTAAAAGCAAATAAATCTAATCTAAAACAAATTTGATAGAACTATTTTACTGACAAAAATATAGTGAATAAGAACATGAGAATAATTATTATCCTAAAAAGGCTTTCAAAGCCTTAGAAGTCCGAGACTTATTGGCCTTGATTTGGCCTGCTATAAAAGGCGAGCCTTCTGAGACAAACACAGCCACTGAAAAAGGTTCTAGATACCAAGTGGGAAAGTAGAAATTATTAGCATTGTTAGGGCATCTGAGGTTTCGGGAAGCGAAAAGGGCACAGGGATCGATGATGCTAATTAATAGCATTGTCAGGACATCTGAGGCTTCGGGAAGTGACCTGAAGAAGACTAGAGATTAAAAAAAAAATCAGAAAATATTATGAGCTAGCTTTGTTTTGAAAACAGAAAGAAGCTTTTTAGTTGTTTTAATGATTAATTTTGTCTTCCCGGCAAGTAAAAAAAAACCAGCTGTTAGGAGGCCGATACCAGTTGGACAGAGACAAAACTAAATTATTCAGTAAAACCAGCTTCATTAGAGTAACAGGGAACTAGCTTTTTTATCTGATATTCTCGTTGGCCTTTGCCTTGGAGCAGCCGTGGTGACTAATAATTGGTCAGTTCAGAGGATCAGCCTGTTCGTACAACAAGGCAAAATCCAATGGACGCGTTTTACCACATCAATTGCAAATACCAGCAACACAAAGGAGCGGCGCACAGGCTGAAAACAAAACGTTCTAACATTTCTTGATTGCTTTTTGACTTTTATGAAGCAAATTTACAAAGATGAATAAGACTTTAGAGGTTTGCCACGCGGCGGCGTAATTTGCAGAATGATATACAGCATACTTGGTCAACACTAACCCTAATAATCTCAGGCACCTACGCATCCATTTTGACGTCACCGAAACGTTGCACGTGGGAAAAGAAGGTGTTGACCTAGTATACTGTAGTTGTATTCAGCATTCTGCAAATTACATCCGCATTTTGCCAAGCGTATAAAAAGTCAAAACTCTTGTCAGTATGCATTTGGTTTCTAGGAAGATAACTTTGTTCTGGATATACCCGAAATGCTGGGTAGCAAAACCGGGTAAAAAACCGGTAATTCAATCAGGTAAATTCTACTACCTAAATTCAACGCACCTGACAGTGTTCTGAAGTTCTAGGATAGGACCTCGCTGGTTCTCTGATTTGGAGAGCTGCAGTCGAAACCGAAGCTTTTGAAGTTTGTTTGTAGCTTCCTATAAGGAAAAATACGCCAGTTAAAATACAGTATAATATAGATAAGACCCTATTCGCGCGCTCTGATTGGTCAAAAACTCATGTTTTATCAGAATATAAAACATAGAAAAAAACGTATTTTATTGTTTTTGGCATGTAGAATCTGTATTATAAAGCAAACGCAGAAGCTAGTTTCCGGGCATTTGAGAACACTCAAGAAATGCAGAAAACACTCGCCTGTGGTTCGAGTTTTCTACATTTCCCTCGTGTTCTAAAATGTCCGTGAGTTTATCACAATCTAATGCACGGCTTAGGCTTCCTTATTAGGTAAGTACACAAACACCTGACAGTTTGGGTAACGTGTGCGAGCTTGACTCATTTTGCAAGATCTATAACTGTCAATCAGGAGGTGTCGAGTTCCATTTTCGACCTCGCGATTCTGGGGATTGAACCTTAGTGTGGCTTTCCTTTTGCTAAGCCGTTCATGGGCAGTAAATGTCATAAATGAAATGTTGATGAGACGACCTTATTCTTGATGAGATCTTATTCGCTATATTTTTGTCAGTAAAGTAGTTCTATCAAATTTGTTTTAGATTAGATTTATTTGCTTTTGGACAATGTGATTGTTTGAAGTTTATATCTTGCTATGGTGGTTTGCAGGTCCCATCATGCGGAGATGCATTCACAAGAACGAAGGACTGCAGTCCGCAACGTCAGTTTTAAAATTTTTTTCAGTATGGTATATAACTTATCTAGTTGTAAATCCGTTTTCGGACAGGTACACTACGCTGTTTGTCTTACAATGCCTTAAAACAACCTCTTCAACAATCATACTTTTGGATAACTGCAGGATTACTACTCGGTGTTGTACAGTACCCTTATATATCAACTTTAAAATTTGATTTCTAAATTGAATTAAGAACCGCAAGGCAAAGTTACTTTGTTGCTGAAGTTAAAGTTAAATCCAACGAGCAAACTGCAATAACAATCTCAATCAATTTAATTTTCTTTTCGGTTTAGTCTACCTAAACTTTCTTTCATTCACCATGTGGCGATTCCAAAAGGAGGAAACTCTAAAAATGTGGAACCAGGTGTTCAAAAGCTGATCAGCATTAATCCAGGGTTAAATTTTTAACCAATGTTGTTGAATCAAACCTCACAGGGAAGGATATCAGCTGTAAGTTTGGGATTCTTTAAAAATCAAAACAGTATTCTAAAGAATCGTTCACCTTTTTTTAAAAAAGAAACTGCTCCTTGAATTTTCATTTAACCCTGGGATATAGTTTACCAGCTTTTGAACAACCCAGCCGTGGTGTTTAATGGACTAAAAAAGAATCGAATACCTTCTTCTTCGGTTCGGTGAACAGAACAACGTTATGACAAATATCGATTATCATCGCGTACTGCACCTACAGAAATTAAAAAAATTTATAAGATGAAAAACTACAGCTCTGTATAAACACACAAGCAAACCCTAAGCGAGTACCAGCAACACTAAATATATAGGTAATCCACGTTAAAAACTGCTTTTAGACAATAAAGTAATAACAAGACTTACCGAATTGGTAGACATTTCCAGTAGCTTGTGTCTTATCGTAAAAGTATTTACGGCATCCTGCCGGTTAACCTGAAGGTTGGTCTGTGGTGAAGGAGGCTGAAATGGTAGATACCAACACAAAAGCAGAAAACAATTGGAACAGGAGCTTTTGTTATAAGGAAACTCAAAACAAGTTGTCATCAATACAACTCCCAAAAACTTATTATGATTTTTATTACTATTCCACTGAGAAACATTGGTTGTCTTCGTTTAGAAGATTTCTGCACAAGCTACTGAAACTCACACACTAGGATCGTGCGGTAACCATGCATGGAGAGTCGTAGTAAATTCGAAAAGCCACAAATGATTATTCACTTAATGTTTAACACTTACCATTAAGAACTTTCAAGTTACGACTTGCATCTTACTATCTGCAACTTGTAAATAAGTGATTTTACATGACTTTCCTTAGCAACTGTACGATCGACAACAGATGACAAATTGTCCAGGCTTAAAATAATGCGATCGTCCCATCAGCATAGACTACAAACCGTTGTCCAAACGTCAGTTGCCAAAGTTGTAAACAGTCAATCAAAACAACTAAAACTCCTATGGTCACATTACGTAGTCTCCTGTTTTAAACAATTTAGTTTATCATGTGTCTAAACGTCTCTTACCATTCGTAAGAATGATAGTTTGGAAACATTACCGGTAGACAGTTTTGGTTAACTTTTATTCAGACAGCTAGCGCAATCAATTCACAATAAAAAATGCACTCTGTTATCAATACAATAGGAGCTCTCAATATAATAATACCCCAAGTTCAAAATGGCAATTTAATATCATGAGATCTGCGAGCTACTAAGTATTAAGTACTAGTAACTACTTACAACTACACTTGGAGCCATTTCTTCAGCCACTGGATCAAGCTCGGCACTAAAGCTCACAAAATAGAAATCGCAGCCGCAGCGTGCAACAATCCTTTGCAACTGTGGTGCTTCCTGGTTGGTACCAGCTCCTACAACACGACTAATCACGCCGCCAACTGAATCACCTGAGCCCACAATGTTTGCTAAATCAGCAATGTCAAACGTCTGTTTTTCCTGACGTCCAGTAATGACTGAAGTGTCCAGCCAAGGAATGTTACTCAAACTAATCCTGTCCTCTGCATGCACTGTCGCGAAGTACTGTCGAAAAATAAACGAACGGGGTTTTATTAGTTTTTAATGGAATTGATAAAAAATATTTTGAGCAACAGACGTGCTCAATTTACATGATAAATTCTCTATATAATAATAACAATGATGATGATGATGATGATGATGATAAGAAATTGACGCATAACTTAAGAATATCAATAATTGTTAAACAAGCATCTATTTACAAAAACAGATTTAAAACGGCTCTTAGGGACTTTAGGAAGAACAAAATTATGTGCCCCGTCCCTCAGATGCCTGGACCTCTGTGGGGTAGCAAATCATACAGTGTTGTCTGTATGGAAATTGTTCTTTGCCATAACTTAGAATCTCTGTTATGTAATAGGTCGATAATACTGTACTGCTATAATCTTTGAGCTTATCAAAACATACGTCAATACCATGATCGCTCGCGCAATATGTTACGACTTTCAAGTCAAGTTAGTATTGCATTCGACAAGAGAGAACATGGTCCTAATTTCATGCTGCGGGTTGGGTGTTCTGTGATCTCGATTTATGTGAGGACACCAAAACTTCTCAGGGCCATGTCTCGGTCAGAAGACTGGTTCCAAGTCATAACGCTATGTGCTGACAAGTGCTGGAATTTCTCTCAAGCATAAAAGTGCAAATCTAGATTAACGTAAATCTCGGTGTACAAGCCGAGAATTTGACCCCAAATGTTTGATACATAAATTGGGGGTCGGCTAATACAACGAACACCAACTTTTCAAAAACAGCAAAAAGAAAAGAGCCCATATTTATTACTCTTTGTAGCATAAATCAAATATTGTGCAACTAATTTCAACTATGACAAGATGCCGACAACGTATGCTGTTCATGAAATCTACATGATACGTGAAAACATTAAACTACAAAATAAGAATTCTGGTTAGCCATTTACACGTTATGTTATCAAGTTTAGCTCTTTATGCTGATATAAAAAACATTTTTTGGTTTCAAATAAACTTCCAAAAAAACAAGGGTGGGCTTATACAAAGGGTCGGCTTATATACTGGGATTTACAGTAATTTTAGTGCAGATAGCTCAAGTTTTCAGCCGAGTAACTACGGTTACAACTATTTTCTAACAATATGTTAATCATACCGTTTCTTTTTTTTTCACTGAAAACTTACAGAACAGTGCACGACTTGAATGCTAACTCGTGATAGAACTTCGTAAATGCTCTACAACTTCATTTACCCTCATCGGTCCAATCTTAGAATACCCTAACCATGTAAGGTCCAAGCTCGAATCCACTTTAATCTCAGCTTACTTCTAGTACTACTCTATATTAAATGATGATATAGTGAATGATAGTTGGTTTTACTAGTAAATGTTGAAAACGTATTGCTTAAGTTAGGTCAACAAAAAATGTAATCGCTAATCATAAGAATACGGTTTTTGTTCGAAAAAGTGATTTTGTCCCCAATCAAGACTTTTAGAAGAAACCATTCATATTTCGTTTGTTCATTACTCTCCTGGTAAAATTATATTATGATATTCAAGGTTTGTTGATTTGATTTAAAATATTTAAAACTAAGTTTTCAGAAATCAGATGTTCCTTTCCAATCCCATTTACCTCTACATCAACACCCATAAATGTATGAGTCATAAAGAAACGCAGCCAAAGGATACCAAAATTTTGACCTTATAAATACCAACATATGATTAGACCTAAAACTGTTACCTAGCCAGGGTAATATTCTTTATTCATTCGATGAACGATTCGTTTTTGGTCACTGTACACTATTAAATATTGTCTCTTATAGTTAACTTCTATTTGTATCTTTTTGCACCATTGTATACCGTCATATGTAAAGTTTGTTTCTGTAAACAGTGTGCAATAAATTTGCAATAAACTACATTATTCTTCAGCTGTAATACCTGCATGTTTTCTAACTTTCCGACCCAAGTCTTCTTGTTCAACAGCTCTCCCTTGCTCCAGACAGGCCTGTGCAGACGGTTCAGAATTCTGGAATTTCCTGCTGCCACTAATACACATCCAGTTGTTTCAATTCCTTTAACTAACACTTGAGAATTCATCAGTTCAACTGCAATAAAATGAAATAAAAGTTAAATATAATTTGAATATCAATTCTATTTCCATTCTTCAATGAACGTTCCTTCATTTAAATTTGTTTTTTTTAATGTTTTCTTTTCCGCAATTACACATCTAATTAGAATTAACAGTAGATCATTCACAAAAGAGGTGAAATTTAGGTGAGTGCTTTTTTTATAAACTGACAAAGCCAGTAGTAATCGTTGCTAAGCTGATCACGTTGCTATGGTTACGTTAAGTAAGTGTACAATGGCTATCTTAAAAAGAGATATTGAATAACACAGCCTCTGTAGCTCAGTGGTTAGAGCACTGGTCTTGTAAACCAGGGGTCGAGAGTTCAAATCTCTCCGGGGGCTAACACATTTTTTGGTTTTATTTTTTTAATGTTCTTTTCTGCAATTTTTTATATATTTCTGCTATAATTTTCTCGAGTTATTATCTAGAAACAAAAAACTTTTCAAATTTTGTGGGAAATCAGACTGAGCCATACTGACCCTTCAACCATACACACGACGTTAGCAGATTTTTTAAAACAATTTTTGGCGCACAGACTGGTGCACCATTACTAATTAGTCAGTTTAAACCTGATTCGATTGGCTATTATCAAATCATAGTTTTGCTAGAATGGGGTTAGCTCGCTTTGCTCTCTGTTTGTTTCTTATTTCGTGAAAAAGTCGTCCGTAGGATGCTAGTAATTCAGTGTCGACACAGAAACTACTAAGCAAGCTTTTGAATGCCAATCATTTTCAATACGTATATACTAACTAGTTGTAATCAAAGATTAGGCAATTAAATATTGACATTTGTGCGGTCAGTGTTCATAATTACGTTAAAATATAAATCTGACCTGATATAACTTTAAAAACTATATTAAAGCTATATTATAAAAATATATTATATTAAAAATATATTAAAGCTATATTATAAAACTATATTAGGCAATTAAAGTAACCGAATAAAAAAAGAGCCGAGTCTACGTTCAAGCTGGTTGGAGTTTTCGAAATTACTACAGTTTTTCTTACGATATCGCCCTTTAGCCCGACATTAACATGAAAGTGAGGCTTCCTTCCAAAAGACATTAAATGCGATGGCATCGAGCTACGGATCTCTCGCAGGATGTCGCCCTTTAGCCCGACAGTACCCAGGCCCCTGCGACTTTAAACTGGCTCGCAATAACATGAAAGCAATAAGTAATTTCATAATGCATTCTGTCGGTAACGTCAGATATGTCCGGCAGTGCAGCTTTGTATAGAAGTCTCTTTGCAAAGCCAAGTGCTCATGTGAAATACTGATAAACAGTGACTTCAAACAAAATGTCGTATGTTTTTAGTCGTACAGTGTTCAGTGTATTTTATTGCTGACGGTGTTGAGTCCTCGAGCGTTCCAGAGTTTGATACTTTTTTCAAATTTTAAAACTGCTATTCAATTTCATTTTTTCGACTGGTTTTTTATTATACTTTACATTATTTTTTCCTTTTACTTTTGGATAGTTAAATTTCACCGTACAATTGTTTTACGATTTTACAAAAATCCAAACCTCTGACGTAGTACGACTGGTAGCCACAGCAATAAATAGGGCATGTCAAAAATGTTTTGCAAATTTCATCTCAATCTTGAAAGATTACTAGCCCATTTTAAATCTTCTCTGATCTATGTAGTTAGACAATATATAGGTTCCACAAACCAGGCATCGAGAGTTTAAAAAAGGCTAAATAACAATGTTCGGTTTGTTATGTAGAATTTTTTTTTTTTTTTCTCTTTTTTTGCTTTCTTTAGAAACTAACAAACAAAGCCAGTAGTAATCGTTGCTACGCTGATCACGTTGCTGTGGTCACGTTAAGTAAATGTACTATAAGTATCATAAAAAACGTAATTTATATAACATAGCCTCTGTAGCTCAGTGGTTAGAGCACTGGTCTTGTAAACCAGGGGTCGAGAGTTCAAATCTCTCCGGGGGCTTAAATTTTACAAATTTTACTTCATATTTT
>JAOBBB020341503.1:0-10369 GCA_025331005.2 Zoanthus gigantus | reverse complement strand
ATAAAAAACGTTTTTTGGCCAACATAAGCATCTTCTGAGATCCAGGTTGTGGGAATTTCGCCATTTTGTTGTTGTACATTTGTGAAAGGGCATACCGCTTTTATTTATATAGATATAGATATATAGATATAGATACAGATGTAGATATATATATATATATATATATATATACAAATATAGCTTAACTAAGTCCACTAGAACATTCTGCAGGTTTCTTGTATAGTGATTCAACGCCCTATTATTAATAGAATGCTATTGAAGCTATTTTTTGTGGTGGCTAGCTGCCACAACACTTACATAGTTGTATTTCGAATTGGAATCCGTGATATGTTTTGTAAAATTTATGAAACAGTGAAGAAAACGTCAAAACAAAACAAAAAAAATAAAATGTATTTCACTCAGAATCATCAAAATACAACTTTATATCTTTTATACTTTAGGTAAAACTCACATACATAGTGGCGTTATTCAACACTTACTTGTCACGCCGCTGGCCAGAATAGACCACAAGAAGGTGTGCCCCAGAATGACCCAGAACATACTGAGTACCCTCATACCATTCAGTGACGTTATAGCACCAGGAGGGACCTTGGTGTCCATTATTTGGTTGGTGTTACGAAGAAGCGAAAAGCACAAAAGAACTTCCACCAAGAGACCTTAATGAAGGATGTATTGTAGTAAACATGTTAAATGAACAATGACCCATAGTTCCGGCACCGTGGTTGGTGCAGTAGCTGTGAGAGTACACCTGAAATTCTATTTTTCGGCAATATGATTTCATGTCAGTAAATATAACCAACAGTGAATGACATAAATTTGATTGTTTATTTTATATACTGTTGGCTAAGCAACCAAATGTGAGACATTTGTTAGCATTTTAAGGCTTCATTCGAGAAAAAGTAAGTCTTTCCACATTAAAGGAAAAACTATAAAAATGAGTTGATATTAAAGTAAACGTTTTATTCAATGTTGTAAGCATAAGGTCCTATCTTAGCCCAAATCTTTGCAGAGAAGTAAATTTTTGAAAAGTTACAACTAAAAACTGGACTGATTTTGTCATATGTACCAACATTTCTATTGCTCGGGTACAGAAACTACTTAAGAGACCAATGAGCGGTTTGCTTTTTTAAATCCACTTGAAATTTACTTCACATATATATTAGTTAGCAAATAGTGTAGCAAGCAATTATATGTGAGGCAATTTTTTTATAAAAGAGTCCACTTCAGAGTATATTAAATTAAAACATGCTATCAGATGAATAAATCCAAATTCACCCAATTTTACAATTTAACAGCCAAACCCAGTTCATTTCTAAACTTCAAAAACGGAACTATATTTCAGTGGAAAAATGTTTTCAAGTTTTTGCACAATAGGATATACAGCTTAACGTTACAACGTCAAAATGCCATGCTTAATTCTTTTTGACGAACTGTAACTTTTTTCGAAGGTAATTTTTAGACAGATATAACTTTATACAAATGATCTTAAGTTGTCTAAATTACGCGTACAACCCACATAATCAAAACATATACAACAAGGACCTACCATTTCTTTGTTTTTCCACACCATATGCAGCACTCGAGACAAGCAGAGGAGCATGCGCAGAACTTGACATTGATTCTGAGTCATTATTGCTGTTTCTTGCAGTGGATGCGAATCCTTCATCTCTTGCTTCAGGACCATTCTTAATCGGCATGAAGTTACTGCTTTTATTCAAAACTGAGCTTGGTTGTTTGGTGCAGGTAAGAATAAGCTCGGTGACTGTGCCAAGAAGACACAATAGAAGTATAATTCCACAAAGAACGCTGCAAAGTTTAAAGAATCGTCATTAACAGAAATTAGGACAACTATGGTGACCTAGAACTGCCATAGGGATATTCACGATTTTACAATTTTTTCAATTTCAATTTTAAAATTTGGGGACCTGGTGACCACTTCAACTTACTTTTTTCACAGTATCGGGCAGGTTTTTTCCATTTTATTTATCTATATTTTTTTCCCCACCTTTTTTTTCCCCCATTTTTCCCTCAAAAACCGCTTAGTCTTTTTTTGGGAGTCACTGCCGTGGTTCTTGCGGTTTTCTATATGATAAAATAAAAATGTTATCAAAGATGAAAAACTTATACTTTTCTGTTGTAAATTTTCTACATTTCTTTTCGAAAATCATAACTTTAGTTTTTTTAGGGTTAATGCTCAACATCCATTTAGAACAGAAGTGAGAAAATTCCGATAAAGCATTTTGTAGTCCTGAAGCCGAGTGGGAAATAAGGACAAGGTCGTCTGCATATAAAAGGCAATTCAAATATGAGCCATCTGGTAATTTAATAGGATCAGTATTCGCTTTATCAAAAAGAAAAGGTATCTCATTCAAATATAAGTTAAAAAGTAATGGTGACAGAATACAGCCTTGCCTGACACCTTTTGTGTAACTGAAATAATCACTTCGTTTGTTACCGCATTTGATTATCATTTGAGATTCTGTTCAACTTTTGCTTTAAGGTATAACACTCTTTATCAAACCATTTTTGTGATGATTAAATTGTTTTTTTCTCTTTTTCTTATTAGTAACAAGTTTTAAGGATCTTAGAGAGGCTTTATTCAGAATATCTGTAAATTCTTCTGTTGCCAGATCAACTCCTTTACAACTGTGCTCAAATTCTTTTTTCTCAAAGTTGCGAATCTTATAGTTTGAATTTCGGATAAGTTTAGGGCCATGAGAAACTTCTCTTTTGAATTTGTGTCCCAGATAAATTGTTTAGGTAGATCTTCTGTTTTTACTTGTGAGTTATTTTCACTGATTCGATTACTTTTAGGTTGGGTAGTTTTTAACCAACAAATGATTTGAGAATGATCTGAATAAATTGCAGGTTGTTTTACGATAAGATTCTCCACTAGATGTAACATTTCTTGACTCGCAATTATATAATCAACAACACTTATACCTTTAGCAGAGTGATAAGTTATTTTACCGAAAGAATCCTTTTGTTCGTCCATTTAGTATTCTTAAGTCACACGACTTACAGATTTCGAGAAGGCCCTTCCCATGTTCGTTAATTATATTATCAAAATTTTTCCGTGATTTGATGGCGTAATTAGGTAATGTAAACGTGTCGTTCTCAAATTTGCTGGTTTGTTCATCAATATAATCCAAACCACAGCCTGTTCTACCGATTCAAATCACCCCCTATTAATTTATTACAAATAGCACAAATCCTTCGCTACTAAAAAGCGCTATGTCAGTTTCAAGTTCAATAAAAATGTCAGCATCAAAGTATGGTGAATCTCGTGGAGGTATGTAAATTGCACATATAAATAGATCTCTTTCTATGTTGAATAATTTTCTGTCTAATTTACACCAAATATAATTTTTGCGTGTTAAAACTAGTTTGACCTCCCTTTTAAAACATGTTTTAAAACCAAAAACGACCCCACCTGAACATCTGCCTTGTGTTTTTGATTGATATTTTGTGGCTGGATTTGAAATAATTTCAAAATCTGGTAACGAGAATGACTTGTTTAGCCAAGTTTCGGTTAATAAATTAATATAATTTTTGTTAAAACAATCAAGAAAATCGTTATTGTTTAATTTATCACTCATAAAATGATTTCTAGATAAGCCATTTACACTCCAACAGCTTAAAGGTAATAGATTGTTAGGGCGATAAAGCGTCGAATTCACATTTCTACGCATTATTTAACTTACTTATTATTTAACTTACTAATTTCAAAAAAGGATGGATACCGATATAAATTTGAATATATTCAATCTGATGAGTTTCCTGCTGATTATAAACAAATCTGCTAATAAAAGACCAAGAAGAGTATCGAATGAGGATAAAAAGGAAAACTCGAAGAATATGGGAACAAAGAAGGTATACGTGCCCAAGATGTGATAGATCAATGAAAAATAGTCGTAGATTTTATCATAACAAAAAAATTGTAAACCATTGAATCCCAACAAAGGCAGCCAACATTACAATTCAACACTGATCTCCAAGGGTGAAATCAGCAATTATATCAAATGTTCAACATCATCTCAATCTGAGGTATACGAATATTTACAAGAGGCCTCTAATCAACTACAAAGTGTCAACTTTGACCCCTATAACTTAGGTGTCCAATTTTAGGTCCAAAACGTACTTGGCCAATTTTTGGATCAAAGGCAAACACTTTCTAAAATTCCATTTCTTTGGTCCATCATTGAATATCAACAAAGGATTGCTATTTAACACTGATCTAGAGGGGTGAGATAAGCAACTTCTGTTCAATTTACAACATCGTCTCAAACTAAGCATAATATTGCTTTCTAGAGGCTGATATAATATAGGCCTATAATAGCTCAGCTTCGGAATCAATGAATAATTCTAATATTCCAATTTTGGTATGCGGTGTTTTTTTCTCAGTAGACAAGTAATAGGACCAGTTAGCTAAAGCTAATTGAATCATTGAATTATCATCTGCCAGCGGATGATACCACCATTGGGCGCTCACTATTGGTTCTCAGCTTGGTGTTTAATATTGGTGCCCAGCAGATAACTCCCGCGGATGAAATCAGCATTGAAAATTATTTCTTTATTCAAATATTTTATCCAACGTTGGGCTAAAAGAATTTTAAATTTAGATATTCAATTTATTCTAAAACAGTATTGTTATTACTTTCATGTAAATATATTCTAAACGTATTTTTTAATTTTGATATTTTTGAAGATAATATAAATTTGGAATAGAAGAGGTACATTATATATAATTTTACTTCTCCACGGTCTATCCTTAATTTTTTTTAAATTGTGAAAATTTGGCCTTGGATATTTTTGCTTGATCCTTGGATTTTTGAAATTTGAACTAAACAAAAATTATTTTTCATAAACTTCTACATTTAGTTTTGCTTCTCATCTTGGATATTAATTGTTCTGTGAACTGTGCTAAAATCGGCAATTTTTTTAATACTCATGGTTTTTACTCAATTACTGGGTTGTCTGTACTCTTTCTAGAAAAAAGGAAATGCTTTGACACAGCGGAAGAATTTTTTATGCTATTCAGACCACATCAAAGTTGTATACAACCTTACTTGAATACAATTAATACAAGTGCTGGCTCAGTAATTTCAACATAAACTGCAAGTGTTTTGCCAGCGAAGATACAGGGGCGGCGGAAGCTGAAGATGATTTGGGGGCTGAGAATATTATAACGAAAGTGATCCGGGAGCATGCTTTCCCGGGCCAAACATTTTGGCAAAGTATACTCTTTGAAATGCCAATTCTGTGTATTTCTGGGAATATTTTTAAATTCTGGTCTTTGATTGTTTATGTTTCATTATTTTGGCGACAATTATCAATTTTTTTAAAACTTTTTTGTTTGAAAAATCTTGTTCGATGTAAACAACGCTAGTTAACAAAGTTCATACTTTTTAGTGTATGCGCCGGTATACTAATCGAGAAAAAGGCAAAACAAAGGTTTGAACAAGTTCACTGCAACAACACGAGAATAGGACTTGGCTTATCGTATGGTTACAGGCTAAGGATAGGTGATAAAAGACGGTTCTTTAGGGTCAAATAATAATTTTTCCAGCAACTTTATTGGATTAAAAAATGATCAACGTATTGTGCTTGGTGCGTGTGACTAATAATCCTGGGGGTGTGAATTCGGAACCCATTCAGATGGCTGTGTTGTTTTCTTGTACACTAGATACTTTATCGGTTACTCCAGCAGGCTGTATGATTGGGTGCAGAATCAGCTTCTGGCAAGCCAAGGGCTAACTTGTAGTGGGTTAGTGTGCCGTCTGCGTAATGCTAGAAAAATTGGCGATAAACCTGAACTCCAATGAGCTACTAGGTTTGTAAAGGATTTGAGTTTAATAGAATCAAAACTGTTGTCTACAAGTAACTTTATGCTTTCGAAACATAAACGTTTTATGAATTATTAGTTTTCACATGTCTTTGTATACAGTAGGCTCTTATTTCCCACAAAAAGCCGTACCGCACTTACTCAAAACGTCCAAAGACTAATTTTCGGTTGTCGTTGGCATCGATAAATAGACCATTTTACAGTTCCTGAAAGGTAACCAAGCTTTTACATGAAACCGAGACGAAGGTTGACCTCGCGCAGTTAGAATAGTGGAAATAATAGACATGCTAATAAGTTTCTTTCTTATGATAATTATTTCAACTTCTCTAACTAAGCCAGGTCAACCTTCGCCTCGGTTTCATGTAGAGGCTTGGTTATCTTTCAGGAACTGTGAAATGGTCTATTGGGCAGTTCCTAGTATTTAGTGCAGAGCTCAATTTCACAGCAGGTCAAAGTGCCGAGACTCTTTCAGGATGTTTGTAAAAACTGTAACTTGTTCAAATATATTATGTTACTTATAGAGTTGCAGTGCCCCAGGTAAAGGGAGCAATGTGGGGGATTTGGTGAAAAATAATGGCCCAGTAGGTGATGCAATTGCACTAGTCGTTTGCAAAGTCTCCACATTTGCCCGGAGTCCCCTTCCCCCTTGGAGAAGCCAATGGCAGGTGCATTAATTATTTATGCAACGCGAATACTTGACTTGTTCGCCCGAATTTTGTCTGTGAAATCGATATAAATGAGTGAATC
This sequence comes from Zoanthus gigantus, assembly GCA_025331005.2. Lineage (NCBI taxonomy): Eukaryota > Metazoa > Cnidaria > Anthozoa > Zoantharia > Zoanthidae > Zoanthus > Zoanthus gigantus. The sequence goes on along the minus strand of JAOBBB020341503.1, from coordinate 3,777 downwards.
AGAATTCTCTTATTCTGAAGAAGGTACTCTGAGTGAAACTGGTCTGACTGATGTCAAAGTAAAGCCTAAAGCAGTGGAAGCCGACAAGAATTCCAATGCCGAACTTAGCGCTTACTCCACAGAGTTATAGAGCCATACGCTGGCGAACCATTAGCTGATGCAGAATGGCTAGCTGAATATCACAGAAAACAGAGAGAAAAAGAAAGCACCACTGGAACGAAGACTGACACAGCGATTGTCAGGAACAGTACCGGTGGTAAGAATGGCGAATTTTCATAATCGGGATAAATTTGAATTTCCCAAGTGTATCGAAAAACGAGGTGTTAAGATTTATTGAGGAAATTTGTGCAAGTAACTCAAATCACAGAGTATTAAGCTTGATTCCGTAAGAAGAATTAGAGAATTATAGCCCAGAGGCGGGTGATAAAAGTCGGTATTACAGAACTTTCTCGCGAAAGTACAGACCAGTCCAGTATTTCTCCGCAAGCATACTGCACTGCCATGTCTTACGTTGATTGCTTTCTAAACTTTTATAAATTGTAATTTTATGATTAGATAATGCTCACCGATATATCTCTGTCACTGAACTTGAGGCTCCTTCTCGATAGTCGGGCGGGTTGTCCTTCCCCCTTGTCTTTACATTTCTTCGTTTCAGGCTTTGGTGTAAGCCCCGATGCAATATCGCTTCGTTGAGCCTGTGACTTTTCTTGTTCCATTAAATTTTATATCTGTGTTTTTCCGAAAGACTTATTTGTTAGCGTCTGCCATGTCTTTTCTGCTGATATGCGAAGGGCCGGGGCGAAGAGCCTTTTGCAAACTCGCCGTGCTAATTAATGAAAACCTGGGTCCTTTAGCATGCAATCGTTTCCATGAGTGTTGTATCACACTGAAATTACCTACTATCGGCATAAAACTATAAAGTACCCAATCGCGAGAGAGCTAAATGTATTCTAATGCGACTTTACGAGTGACCGATATGGAGCAATGGCGTCTGTTCGGTAATACACAGTGAAACTTAAACCTCCAACCGTCACTCTTTTTGTCTGTTCTTGGAATTAAACTCACTAAAACTTGCAATAAAGCCATCAGTTTAAGATCTAAATAAAAATAAACTCACCTTCATGTTGGCCGAGTCAAAAGAAAATTACGGAAAGACTCAACATTTCCATTTTCTCTAGATGAATGTGAAGCGTGAGACCTCGCCATGCCCATATTTGGATGTGACTTGGTGCCAAGATCGCGAGCTAGGGAACTGGTACGCTTAGTACCAGTGAAACAAGATGGCGGCGAATTTTGCTAAATTTTACCTGATTCAAAAATCAGTAAAAAAATCATAATTTATTGGTTTCCGAAAATCACTTCACAGAAGAGTTTTATTTCCCAGTAGGATCAAGTTCAGAAATTCATCTTGATTCCATTACTAGTACTTTCACTTTAAAACAACAGCGCTCTTTATTTAAAAAAAAAAAGAACCTATACACCGCTGGACATTTTTCACCTCGCAAACATTAGGAAAAAAATTTTCATAAAATACAAACCAAATTCTAATTTGAGCCGAAGAAAAGTGTTGACAAAGCTTTGATACAAAGCTGTCTGTAAAAAGCCTTCAAGCACTAATGGAGCAGCCTACAGCTGAGTAAAATATTTTTACATACTAAAAAAAAAAGATATATCAAGCAAAAGTATGAAATTCTTTTTTATAATAATTTCCAGAGATCATCTCAATCTACCCCGCTTTTTAAAACGGTCTGTTAGACCAAGTTGTTCCTGATTTTAAAGACTGCGAAATCATTAATATTTTTATGAAATCGTAACCTCGTTTTGTTGTTAAATATTCAAAAATGCTTGCGAGAGAGCTCGAGAAGTCCCACCTCCAACAATACACACAGTTGTAAGTAGTGTAAAACTACATTGGCATTTAGGAATATTTAACTTCATATTAAGGCTAAGACTGTACGAATTGAATATTCACTCATACTGCGTTTTATTCGGAATTAAGTTTATTTCAAAAAGCAACTCATCAAAAAAATAAAGATTAGAAGAAAAAAAAAACTTGTCTAGCACTTAATTCATTTTGTAACCCGTGTAATCCAGTTACGATTCAAGATAGATTTTTTGTCAACCCATTCTTTTGTAAGAAATGGGATCTATGAGTTAGCTGCAATAAGATTTCATTTATCTATTATATATCTTAAATAATGATTAATGTTTTTTAAAATCTACAGCACTAAAATACAGAAGCATCAACTAATAAAACACGCTTACAGCTTAGACAATATTATTTAGTGTATCTGCAAGAGAAGCATGATATGTGCCAACATATCGCTTGGTTAATACTCGAGCGAGCAAGCTGCGAATTTGAAAGTGAGCAAAGAAATATCTTTGGCAGTTGTAAGTTACCCATTCCACAAATACTGACTTAGCTTTCCATCCTTACGAAATAGATAGCAGACTACCAGCGTCTGTTGAGAGCTAACCTGCGATGGTTTAGTGTCTCGTCTAAACTATCTTATACTGATATGAACAGTGAGCATCTTGTAAGTGAAGGCATAAATTAGAGCCATGAAATGAGCAAATCGCGAAGCAAGCCCATGAGCATTCATGTTACCAAAAGTATTAACCAAACGTAAGCTTGGACAAAACTTTTATAAACACCAGTAGTACAGCAGCTGATCTGTCCATTTTATACAAACAAAATTAATAATTCCAAGTGGTTCAAAATGTACAGAAGATTTTTTAAAAAGTTTTACCCATTCGCTGTTATTGTTTAGATTGTATGTTCTAGTTTCGTGTATCCACGACTAAATCACAGCTTTCTTTGATTAATCCTATTTTCACATTCCTGTCTAAAGGCAGCGATTTCACAATGGTGACGGATCCAGAGGTTGGCGCCGGCTCCAATGACCACTTAGCTTTTCGTAAAGGATTTAGTTTTTCTAAGTTATTATCAAAGCACAGCGCATTCTAGTACCATACAGCACATGGCAGTACCTTACAGCACATGGTAGTACCATACTGCTTAAAAATCCTTTTGCGTCTACTCCGTATACAGCATTCGCCTAAAAGAAATTTGTTCACATCGATAAGCATTCGCTATGAGTGATCGTTTATATAGAGGCGTCCAGACATTAGTTATTCTAAAGTGATTGAATGATACAACAATTTATACCTTCTTCAGAAGGGTTATGGATACAAAGGAAGCACGTTTCACAGGATCATTAGGAACTTTATGATTCAAGGTATGTTTCAGTTGAAATATATTATTACTGAACCACCCTTACCCTCATTAACACGTCCAACATAATGGCTACTATACATTTAATGACCCTCATTGATATGATGACCTCGCTTCGCTCGACAGCCAAATATGTTGACAAATTTCCCAAATGTTTTACCGCAATGGCCAATACCGCAAATCGCAATGGCGCAAAATTTCTCGATTTGCGTGGTTTCGTTCGTTCTGTCCGTCTGTTTTCCAGTTTCTCTGCCCCAAGCCCTGCGCTGCCTTGCCACCCTAGGCAATGGTTGGATAATTACTGCATAATCTTTATTCCCTCTTGCTACACTAAGAATAAAAAACCCTGTCTGCAAAGAGCAACCAAAGGCCACAAATAAAAAATACCCCAAAGTAAATAGACAATAATATAAAGTTATTACGAGTTGACAAAAAAAAATCAACAGCCTAGCTCGACAGCAATTTACTTAACCCTTTCAGTGCCAGTCAGTTATCAACAACCAATTTCTCCTTATATAACACATACAAAATATGACATTTGG
>JAOBBB020341416.1:0-10372 GCA_025331005.2 Zoanthus gigantus | reverse complement strand
CCCCTCCCCAAGGAAAAAGTGTTGACCCCCCTCTTCCAACGAACTCTTTCCCAAAAAAAAAAGGGACGAGGATTTCCGAAGTCTTCCTAGAACTCTAAAAAAACTACCAAATACTTCTGAAGTCGAAGCGAAGATTTCCGAAGTTTTCCGAGGATTTTCATACTGTACGGAGTTTTGTTTGGAGCAGCTAGATAATACCAATGACCTATTTGCCAGCTGAAAGGAGCAAATTGTTATCTCCATGTGGTGGCCAATAACGAAAAAACTATTAAAGCCAGCTGCAGATTTATCTATCTTGATATCGAATGATTAGCTAGCTACATAAACCTAAAGTTAAAATGTTCTTAATAATTTCAAAACAAAGTTTAACTTTGTGCTGAAAAGTTTAAACAATATATTGCCATGATTGATGGACACATTTTCTTGGCAATTTTATCATCTTGAGAATTAATAATTAAGTTTATTTTTTTAATGTGTATGTAATGTGACATATGTCATACAACAGTTGACATGCTACTAAACAAAATAAAAAGAACTTTACAAACTAGTTTGAAGATAAAGTGGAACTATTTTATTTTCTAAAAAGCAAAATTCACATTTTATTCTATTTGGCAAACAAAAACCTAAACTGCAAAGAACAAGTGACTAGGCAAAGTAGGAAATCTTACTTGTTGAAGAAATATGACAAGAAAAACAAGAATGATTTTATTGAGGGAGTTAAACCAGGCACTTGCCTAGAAAAAAATTCTCTGAGTCTTTCAAATATAAGCCCACATATAAAGCCAAGAATCAAACTATTTTGAATTTCCTGGTTAAAAAGTAGTGTTTCTACTTTTAATAAAGTAGTTTTCAGCTATTAAAAAAGTTTGGTTGTAACTTTCACCAACTCAAAAATTATTTCCATGGGATATATTCTTGAAAAAAATTTATAAGCTATAAACTGAAGTTTTGGACTGTAGTCCATCATCAGAGTCAATGTGTGGAAGATAAAAATAGTGAGATGGTTATATAGTGATGCAAAGATAGATAACGCAATAAGATAGGTATGTAAAAACAAAAGGAAATGAGATGATAGAGATGTGTGAGAAAAAAAATGTTAAAAATGTAATAAACCTAAATTAAAACAAATCTATCCTTTTAACATTTCTTGGACATCATAAGAAATGGTTTACTAGTAAAATTTTTTGCAAACAGTAAATGTATTCATGTTTACCTTTCCTGGCAAATTCTGAGTGGTTTTAAAAGTTACTTAATAACAGGTTCTTTACATAGTCAATGTAACAAAAATAGGCTGATCACTGGCCACACAAATGAATAATCCTTTAAACTGCCCTTAAACTTTTTATCAAAAAGTACATATTTTGAAAAACACACCCCTGAAAATATTTTATAATTTGAACAAAATACAAGATTTTTGTATGAATTTTTAAAATCAATAACAACCAGGGCCATTTTGGCAAACCAATTACCATGGAATGTGACATACATTAAGGAACCCTGCATTTTGCAGAACAGGAAAAAATGCCAGTAAAAGTGTTATTGCAGCGAGATGCAATAACATAGGTCACATAAGTATAGATAAAATTACAATGTTTTAGTTCTTCCGATCTGGTCTCCCTTAGAAGGAGAAAGAAATATAGATTGACTTTTTCCTTAATGCGCTTCATAGTCAGTGGAAGGGGCTGACCAAATATAGAGTTTTATTTATTTATTGGTTTATAATAGTATTAAGGTCTTAATTTGAACTTTAAGATGAAGGGTTTTTAATAAAGTAAGACCTAAAAAAATAACACAGGATACATTTCAATATGGTATGCTACAGTATAAATTAAAGAAGATATGAATTGGTTCCACCTGAATTGTTCTTCAATGGGTGCAGGATAATAAAAAATAATAATATATTATATTTCACATTTTTCATATGGATATGATCAAATGCACATCACAAATAAATACAGTTTTCAACAGTCGAGGGTCTTAGATTGTCCGCAACAGCAGCTCACATATATTAATAACTGTAAATGCCCTCAATACTAGTCATGAAGACAGACCACAACACCGGAATCACTACCCTGCTCTTTCCAACTAATGTGTGGGTTTTTTTAAGTCCCTCAATAGAGTGTCGAGAGACTGGACCTACGGTTTAATGTCCTTATCCGAGAAGACGTGAAAGTCTAACCATTTGCAGATGTTAGAGCAAAGGCAACACTTTCTCCTCAATTATTTTAAGACCCTGAGTGTTGGTCCAGCCGGGAATTGAACCCCAGCCTCCCACAGGATATATAGACTGGCACTTAATCAACTAGGCTAACCAGGCAGCGGTTATTTAATGGAGATTTAGGATTTAATGGAGCCGAAACCAATTGTAGAATTGAAACAATTTTCAATTCAATTTAATTTCCAATTTTTAATCCGAGTTTATCCCCATACACAGGAGTGGCAGGATTTAACCCTTTCTAACAAGAATTATCTCCATCTTCCACTCTCCATCTCGCACGATTCATAGCATCCCCCTTCTCCACACCAACACTCTTGCTCTCCTTCTCCACCTGCATCTTCCACATCTTCTTTGGTTGTCCCCACTTCCTCTTCCCCTTCACTTGAAACTCCAACGCTTTTCTCAAAACATGCCCATCATCCCTCCTTAACACATGCGCGTACCATCTCACTCCATTCGCCTTTGTCATGTGAACCATCGTTTCCCTCAATCCCAACATTTCCATTAAGTCCTCTGTCCTCTTTTTCTCCATTAGTTTTGCACTACACATTGCTCTCACCATTGCCCTCTCGGTCCCACTCAAAATTGCTATTTCATTTTCCCTCAAACACCATGTCTCACTCCCGTACAACATTGCCAATCTTACACAACTCTGATAAACCATTCCTTTCATCTTAAGTGAGAACCTTTTTTAGTTCAGCAACTCTCCTCATTCCTTGAACTTCACCCACCCAATTCTTGCTCTTGCTGTTACAGCTGCCTCACAACCACCACTTGCATTCACCCTATCCCCAAAATAACAGAAACCTCTCACTGTTTCCACCTCTTCACACAACTCCTCCACTGCATGGTTCCACTAATCCATCAACTTGCTTCTTGCATCTTCCACACACAAAATCTCTCTCCAACCTTGGGAGTCACCATCTCTACTTTTGCACATCTTCCATGGATCCATTTCCTGCATTTCACACACAATACTAAATTTGCCATCACTTGCTTCCCACAAATACCACATGGATCTACCTTACTTACAGACACTTCACCTTCTGCACCACTCATTACCACTTTTGTCTTCCCAATTAAGGTTCACCTTCAGCCCCTTGCTCTCAAGTGCCTCCTTCCATCTCGAGAACTTCTCCCTCAGTCCTTCCATAGTTCTATGGATAGAGGCTCTATCTGATATAAGTTGTATTTTGATCTTATATCTAATAGAGCCTCACATATTTTTAAACACCTAGAGCGCAACGAAACATGTTTGCATCTGTGCTCTAAGAAATGTTTTCAGGTTCTGGATTCCGCTGTGACGGAATTTTCACTTAAAATAAAAGAGGCTATTCATATAAAACATGAAAATCTTAGTCTGAATAGCCAAGTCAAGCATGTTAATCTTAATCTGTTCTTATAGTTCTATTGTTAGTTTTCTTTTGTTTTTTCTGAATAATAATTTTAATTTGTTTTTTCAATTATATTCTTCTCACTTATCAATATGCAATTAGTTGTACTGACAATGGCAGTAGTACTGCCGAAACATGTTTGCAATAAAAAAAGTGGTGTTTTTTATGAAATGTTTGGTAAATTTTCTGCTATGTAGACCATTTGGAACTTTAAAAAAAAATTGCTATACCTACATACTTGTAATTGTAAGAGTGTCTATTGATGTTACACTATTTTTAACTTTGTAATTGATTTAATTTGCTAAAACCAACTAAGTTGTATGTTGGTTTTATTACCAGATAAAAGTCAACATAAACCTTTTTAGGAAAAAACACAATTCTAGTTATATTAAGTTTTACAAATTTAAGTCCAAATGACATAAACATTTTATAATTACAATTATAATAGTTATAACAATCTTTTACTTTAAAATACTTAATAAGTTAATGGCAGACTATAGCTATAAAATTATATTACATTCTTATCTGCATTTTCTTGATGTAAGTTACACTTTCAAGCATATTAGTATGGTTTATAAAAACACTTTTATTTGCATCCAAAAACAGTAAAACTTAATATAGAAGTAAAGGATATAAAACTATGTTTCATAATTTATCATCTTGACTTCTGATCATGACATCTCCTCGTAATCATTTCATTTTAGTTGTAAACACATTTTCTGCCAGTCTACTTGACGAAGTTATTGTGATGACAACAACATGTTATTTTGTATTGTTGGTTTTCATATTAAATTGTATACTGAATTAAAGGCAGCTTTGTTTATGATTCTTAAAAAAATAATTATCATAAACTTGGTTATTTACAACTATTGTTTTTTTATTCATTTGACCTATCTATTTCATCAAGTATAGATGGCACAAATGTGCTAGTAGCTAACTTCAAGCCACTATATTAGGCACTATGGCCATGTTGGTAGTAAGGTTTACTCCTTTTAACTACTTTTATCTTTTCAACATTTTTAACAATAAAATTCATAGAAATAAAGATAGACTAGTACATAATTGCTAGATTGAACCATTTTTCTGTTCAATACAAGTTTTCATTAAAACAGATAAGAAATCAAACTTTGGATAATATTCACAATCAGCTAACCTCAAAAGAAAAACTTCGTTTTAGCTATCAATTAAGCAATTTATTAGTGGCCAATAAACACAACTCAGCTCCAAGCTAAAGTGGTACTGCTAAATATAAAACCATCGAGTAATAATTCATTTATTTAATTGCAAGAGAAGTGAAAGCGAAACCAAAGAAATAAAGCGGTACATTATCAAAGCGTTTAGCTATTAAATCTACCAGCTAATTCATTTAGAAATCTTAATAAGAAAAACCACAAATTTAAAAACTCGACAAACTGCCTTTTATAAATAATCAGATGAGTTGGCTATGAGTATGTATGAGTTTTGCAAACAGGATATTAGACTAATACTGTTGATTTGCGATTTCTAATTTACATGCGTAAAATGTAAATTAGACAAACAAACGGCATTTTTCAAGGATCATCGTACATTATCATTAATGTATGATTAGGCCGAGAAACGCTCGAAGAACCTCAATAACTTAATATGCAATTTGGAGACTGTGCATCACGTCTCTCGTGGATTAAATGGTTTAACGCAAATCTTAGAATTTCAGCTGAAGGCGCCCGCACGATCTTCGCCCAAAATCATAGCCATAGAAATGGCAACTAAACTCAACACGTGGCGTTACATATTCCAATTATGTTGTTAATTTTGGTTCTTGTATTTGTGCTAGGCAGCGGAAGAAACAATCAGCTCAGACAATAAACTGAAAACTAAACGTTTTCAACTAAGCTTTAACAAACTCAAACAACATATTTAATATCTCAAAGGACAATATTTGCCAACCGTTTAACTTAAGTTCAGCGACTCTTTCGCAAAAGCAACTAAACAATGGAGACTCAAAGTTCGAGTAATGTTAACAATAAACACTTCAGGAAATGAGAAAACAAACTCTGTAATCGCGAATGAACTTCACAGCTTGCTTATATATCTTTTTAACGAGAACAAACAACCTATTTACTTTTCACCTGTTCGGAATAAAATTCACAATTAGTCTATTTCACATGCCTTGTTGATTTCGTTCGCAGCGGAAAGGTACCGAAACCCATGATTCAAAAATATCAATAAGGAAATCTCTTAAAATTCTAAGCAAAATTAAACAAAAACTGTATGATATTTAAGATAATCAAGAACGGATGCAATCCAGTGTTACATGGCGAAACAACATGCTGGATTTCACAGAAAACCTATAATGAACAATCGCAAGAATATTAAATCTGCCTGCCTATTGCGAATGCCGAGTGTAAATCGAGGATCATAAACAAAGTAAATTGAAAATTAAATCTAAAACTGCATATGCTTTGAGCGGAGCTTTCGACGGGTAACGTATTGTATTACGCGAGCAAACAATCCAAGAAACATCGTTCTCAGTTGGAGGTATACACACGAGATAACTAGGAGTCGTCGCAGTATTGTACACATCCTACAAGTTTCAAAATAAAACACTTTCGACGTAATGATAGTGTTGGTGCGAGTTTCACACCTAAATGCAGCACTTTGGGGTTCAACGAACGAACACAAAAGCCAAACATCTATGCAAGAGCTCAGCTGAACAAGACTCGGGTGAAGTATCATTGTATGAAACCACCCGTCTCAAAAAAACATATGTTTTTGCCACCAAAGCGAGCTAAAGAACCATCTCTCAAAGCAATTGCTAACACCAAGTAAAATAATTCGAGTTCGATCGATTTGGCAGGCGTTCCGCTATTGCATTTTAGAGCAGCGATTGCCTGTGAAACAGGGAATATTTAAAACATACCTGCTGGAGCTGAACGGGCGCAACAAGCATGCAAGAAACTGAATAAGCTCGGAATATCAAATTCACCTATTTTAAATCTTAAATTGGCAGTTATTTTGGCGAAACGAGTTCAAATTAAAAGAAGAATGTGTTACACCTGCCTTACAGGTATTTTAAAAGGCTTACCCGACGATGTCAGCTGTAGAAAGCAAAGAAATTTCCTCAGAAGGTGGGCTCCTCAAAGAACAAAATCCTAATCGCTTTCGAACAAAAACTTTGTAAACAGGCAGAGAGCCTTATGCCTCGTTTACATGCTAACGCGCAAAGTAAACTGGGACGGGCTTTTCATTATTTATTTTAATCAATTTGATTTGGTTTAATTGGCCTAGGTAAAAATTTTAATTAGATATTTACTGTTTTTAAAAAATGTTTAATACATGTAAACTGTAACAGTATAAATTGAAGTAAGTCAGCAAGCGAGGACTAACGCATATTTATACATGTTATTTCTTAATGGTGGTCGAAACATGTTTTACTTAAAAAGTTGTGTTTCTTGCTTGGCATCAACAACTTTGTTGTCATTTATTAGTAACTTTAAAAAAAGATGGAAAATCTGCTGCACAATATTTGCAATATTATCCAACTTTTAGCACCTTGATGATAAAACTTTCTTTGTTATTTCAAATAATTTATAATGCAACATTTTGAAAAAAAAATCCTTTTGGCTTTTGCTATATCCCATTTGTTGAGTTTAAAAACATGTGGATGAAAAATCCTCCAATTCCAAACCTAAGAACACGCTAAAAAGATACCCGGCTTAAATATTTGGAATTCGCTAGATCAAGAATTAAAAACTTTATCCATTAAGACCTTCAAAGCCAGATTGAAGGAAAAGCTTGTCTCAAATTATTAACTGAATTATTCACACAAGCGGAAAGATTACAAAAAGTATATAAAAAGGCTAGAAAATATTTTAAATTCTTGACTTGTTGTAGTTATAATGTTATAATATAAACTCTTCTCTCTATATGTTTTCATCACTGTTTGTAACTCTTTTTTTTTTCTTCTTTCTATCTTTTCTATGTTAAATATTCTCCTCATATACCGATCAAAACACATATAATCAAAACAGAGTTCTGGTTGCCTGGCTCGTATAGCCCTTATGGTTATTCCAGGTAATCAGTACCTATCCATATTAATTAACTAACAAATATTACTGTAAGATATCAAATATGAGGTGAACAAAATTCTCTTGTTGTTGTTCCTGTTACCGCCGCCTGGTTAGTATGGTTGCCGGTAAGGCCGGTGCCAGTCTATCGTGCGGGAGGCCTAAGTTCGATTCCCGGCCGGACCAACACTCAAGGTCTTAAAATAATTGAGGAGAAGTTGCTGCCTTTGTTGTTATATATGCAAACGGTTAGAATATGGGATATTGACGTTAAACCGTAGTTACACTAACTTCTGCGTTTATGTGTTTTCCTGTCATGCTTAAGGTCTCCGTTTACCTTAGAGTGGTAATATGGTGTCCCCTGATCAGTAGCGTTTGGCCTAGAAATGACTTAATAAAGCTATTTTAAGGTGAATTAAATAAAAGCTTTTCAGTATTTCGTGAATCGCTGAAAATTTTTAAACTAATGCTTCTCGGCTTATGTTGGCCGTGAAGCACCGTCTGTATAGTGTTAGAGACTAAAGCTAAATCCCTTACGAACCTATAGTGGCACTTGGAGCCGGCGCTTATCTCCGGTTTCTGCAGTCATTTGTTAAGTAGATAAGAGTCTTATTGATAACAATCCCTGTTTTCTGTGCGAGAAAAACACGAAATATAGTGTATTTGCATGGTGTTCAATAGTACTTCGTGTGCAACTTGTGAAATGCCTAAAACCGAGACTGAAGAACTGACTGGCGAAGAAACCTATGCAATGTGTTGTCATTTGCAGAGACTACGGTGATGCCAGCAAACAGCCAAAAGTGCAAAGTAATAGCAAAAGTGTTGAAAAAATGACAAAAAAACAAGCTCAGCGGTAGAAAGAAAGAAGTGGACTCGAGAACAAAAATGGGATTTTATCGACTTGCCCGAGTTGCAAGAGAGCTTAAGATAAGATACAAATTCAAACTCAAGGCAAAAACCTAATATTTTTGACTTTTGTGAAAAAAAAAATTATGAAGCTCCTTTCAAATCACTAAAGATTGGACCTGGAGGAAATGCTGTTACAATATGTGGGTAACATACCAGAAATGGAGAAACAGCTCATTGTAAAATTTCAAATTTTGCGCGAGAAAGTCGTGTGAAAGTAAATGAGTATGGGTTTTAGATAAAATTTAAAAGTTTACAGACAAAATGCATCCCGAAACAGACTTCAAGATGTCTGAACTACACTTAAGCGTATTTAGGAACCGTTATTCCATTTTAAAAACACCAACGAGTGGCAGCTCAAAGATCTTGGATATACTCAAAGTCTCAAGTTTAACCATTACTCCGCCAAACGGGTAACAAACAAACATTAGGATTGCTTGGCATTCAGATTTCATGGAGGCATTTCTCCATGGGATCTACAACAATTAGCCCGCAACATAGATGGAAGGCCCTTCGACTGAGATTTGACTTTTGTGTTGATACCAAAGGAGCCACTTATAATGCGACAAGAGAAAAGGCTGTATGTGGGCTCCATCGACTGGCTGTGGTCACGATAAAAGGCGGTGTGCTGTTCAGTTGGTTATGTAACTGTTTGCAATTCGACGATGAACCAAGGTTGAAGCCACGTATTCATATTTAAAAGACACAGCCAAACATCCACCTAAAAAGGAATCGAAGCCACGCAATACAACCAAAGAGTTGTACTTTATTTTTAAAAGATACTTGGTGTGATGAAGAAATTATATTGCTGGTACTAGCAAAGTCAACCATTTGACGTCGCTTTCAATAGAGAGTTTAAAATGTACACCGCCAAGTATCAGAATTTATGAGTGAAGATCTCGAAATGTTTCTCACAGCAAAATTAATTGCTGGAGAAACGGGCGTGTTACATTTACCAAGCTCATAAGTTCGAAAGCCAATGTAGGTTCTGAAACATATCTTTGAGTCAAGGATAGAGAAATTCGTCCCTTTGCTTATATGTGTAGGATATAATACGCTTCCCACGTCAGGGAAAATGAAAAATGAAATAGGTATTAAAGGCCTTCCTGACTGAATGAATACACCATTGGCGAATCTCACAATATTGTAGAGTACGTTTCGTTTCAGGAAGGCAGCGATGACGAGGTTGATGGGGTTGTCGGCAGCGAGATTTAAAACTGAATTGATTCAGTTTCACTTTTGATAAACACGAGCGCTATGGTTTGTTAAATGAACACGGATTTGAATAATAAAATATTTTTTATACAAACATTTCAAGCTAAAGGATTACAACTTTTAATGGCCCGCTACTTTTGGAGAGGAACTCAACTTTCAGAGGGACGCTACTTGCAAGCAATTTAAGAAGTGATACAAATTTGACGTGACTTTCGGAGGGACGTTATAAATAGCTTCGGAATTCAACGATATAATATAAGAACATCTTAAAGCATATACGAGCTGAAGTCTTCAATGAATTATATTTACAATCATTCCGCAACAAGCCAAAAATTTGAGCAATATATGGAAATGAGTATATTATTTATCAATACATTTGTTCAATTACCAGCAGCCTTCCAAGATATAGCAGCAATACCAGTATTTTTTACTTTGTAAACTCTTTATTTCTTTAATTTGTCATAAATGGAATTTTATGTCGGTGTTTCTATAGAAACAGTTTTACAAATTGATAAATTTTACACCGTAGTGAGAAGAATTTTCGAACTGCATGACGTTTCGGACTGTGGTCCTTCGTCGGAGTGAAGGACTAC